>PVHP010037070.1:0-17632 GCA_004024765.1 Zapus hudsonius
GTTGTCCCAAGAATGCTGAACACACAGTGGTATGGAAGAGACCAGCAAGTCAAGAAATGCTCATCTGTGCAATAAGGTCACTAAACCGAGGAGGTTAATCAACAGCTTAATGATTGGCTAAGAGATCTGCTCAGTGACAAGGATCCCTTAAGTGGACCTGGGATTGACGGTAAAATCCTATGGGGACCAAGATCTCTGGCTCCTAGGGGAAATTCCCACTAACAGAGAGGTACAGAGAGGCTACACCCATTAGGAGCAATGTTGTCTCATTTAACCTATATGGATCTCACTCTCCAGTGGAGATTCTGTTTGCATTTTTCAGAAAGCATTGAGAGAGCCAGGGGCAACTGAATTCAACCAACATGACATTGGATGAAGGCTGACATCCTGGCAGTAGACAAACCATACCTAGCTTTCATGCAGTGCCCAAATGAAACCTATGAGAAAGTGAGGAGACCAACAGGAGACCAATCACCACAGCAAGTCAGTTAACCCATGAAAGGTCAATGGAGACAGACATCAAGGATACCCAACACAACCCAGGGCAAAGGTCCAGAGATACTTGAGATCTCAACAACAAAGCAGACTCAAAACTCACCCACTATGACTCAGGGAATGGAGCGGAAGATGGGGCAGATAGAATGTAAGAGCCATGGTGGGGAGAATATCCAGAGACATCACCCCCCTCAGGAACAATATACAAGGGGGAAGGAAAAAAAGAAGAAAGAAAAACTGGCTCCCTCTGGTACAGTTCATAACCCCTAACCTATGGACAGCTCCAGTATGCGCACTGAGGAAGGACCCCAGTGGTAGGGGACAGAGAGGAGGGAAACTGGGACACCTTCACAAGATTTTCTCATACAATGTATATACATACTCATAATAAATATATTAAATAAAAAGGACTATAAGATGTATCTCAATTTGAAAAGCGAGTTAGTTGTCTGTATATTTTAAAAATGGAACTATGGAGGTTTCTGTGTGTTCTCTGGGTGCTGATCCAGCCTGTGCGCATGCTCTGCCTCCGAAGCAGATCAAGGATTTCTGCACAGCCAGGAGGAAGGCTGCCAAGTCTGTCAAGGTCAAGAACAAGGATTCTGTGAAGCTCTCAGTGTGTTTGCAGCGGACACCTGTACACCTTGGTCATCCGACAAGGAGAAGACAGGAAAGCTCAAGCAGACCCTGCTTTGTCAGAGAAGGAACTGCAATGAAGCTGACACCGCCTGGACTGTAGGAAGTCTTGAAAAGTTAAAATAAAAAACTGGGCTGGAGATATGGCTCATCGGTTGAGGCACTTGTCTCCAGTGCCCGAGGCCCCCGGTTCAATTCCCCAGTGGCCACATAGGCCAGATCCACAAGGTGGTGGCCTTGGTGCTCTCTCTCTCTCTCTCTCTCTCTCTCTCTCTCTCTCTCTCTCTCTCTCTCTCTCTCTCTCTCTCTCTCTCACACACACACACACACACCATCTATCTCCTATATTTCTCTGCTTGAAAATGAATAAATAAAATATTAAAAAATAAAAAACCTATTAAGTAGTAGACTCACAAACACATGAACACACACACACACACACACACACACACACACAATTTGGAATGACAAAGGATCTAGACAGTCCTGAAAATACAGGTATATATTGTTGCCAACTAATTTAAAATTTTGAGCATTTGGCTGGGGCTATAAATTTGTACCGAAATATATAAATTAAATCAAAATTAACTTCAGAATTAATCAGTTAAGTAATTCCTTGTCTTGACAATTCGCAATAGGATTTTGGAGTTCCACTTAACAACTAGTCTTCATAAATATATGAAACTGAATTCAATTGCATATGCAAATTCCACACATTTTCATACCGCTTGGAATCGCTGCATATGTAAACAGGTAATTTGACAGTTAATGATTCATTTGCATAGGCAAACCTACAATTTTGACATACAGATGCCAATTGGTATGTGGAAGTACAATTCCATGTGGACTCTATTTTCCAAGTCTCTTGTCTTTTTAAAGGAACCAACCCATAAATACTATTATTTTCATTAGTTATAGAAAATCTATTAATATTTCAAGGTCTTCAGGTAGGAGAATATTTTAAATTTTACATATGTATGTGCATATGTATATATACATTTAATGTTTGAAAAAAATCTGTCTGCTCTATAGATTTTCAGAAAAATAAAATGTAATCATTTTCACCTCAAACATAGAGCATATAATCTTAACATTTATAGGTTGCCTATATAAGTTTGATTAAAGATATAAAATCAGAGTGCAGCTGACTCTGAGTTTATCAGCCTAACACTTTTCAATATGGAATTGCATAAAAGCTTTTTTCTTCCCCAGACCAATATTTAAGGGGTGCTGATTTGTGTAAATCAATAATTTATCAACTTGCTGTCTTCCCTCTCTGCCAGCCAGATGCTTCTCGCTTTGCGGGCCAGACAATGTCAGCTGTAACACATAAGGGCTTCTGCTTCACGTAGGAATAAGAACATAAATATTTTAAAAAATCCTGCTACAGGAAGGAAAGGAGGGTTGGGGTGTGGGTGAGAGATTTTCCCGGTTTATTGTGAGAGGAGAACAAGTCTACATATTTTATGGGCTGGTTTTATCAGACGTGGAGGCAGGGACGTCTCTTAGCCTGATTTTTATCTCCTCACAAGACTGACAGACCAAAGTGTTTTCATAACAATTTGCAGAAGACATCTGGTGAGGCTTTCTAGGGGATGAACACACTGCAGAGTGTTCCTGTGGTATCAGTTGGCATGGCAACCTGGAAAAAACTATTCAACATCAGTAGGTTTCAAAAAGGTTGAGGCCTAGTTGAAAATCCATTTGGGCTCCTACCTGCAAAATTCTTTTGGAAATGCACTAAATCTTTTTCCTCAGGCTCTGGAGACTGAACCGATATGTACTACCGTGGCACCTCAAATCTTAAATAATTTTCAAAACATGGGATTAATGATCGCAGTCACCAGAGGCATTAGAGAAAAGAGAGATCTATGGCCATGTTTGGAGAGGAGAGGTTGTGAGTCGAAATGTATTATCTCTCTGTGTGTCTTATCATGCAGGAGACAAAGTACTATGTTCAAATATCTGTAAGTTGTATGCTAAGAGAGTCAAATAATCCAGTGAAAGTAAATCTTGGCAGGTCATTCTGAAGATCAATATTTTATGTAAAAAAAGATTTAATAACATTGGGGAAAAGAATGATTTTGAAAATATCTGTATTAATATATATGGTTTGCAAAAAAGTTTTTACCGTTTTATGTTTGACTGTTTGACTCAGTGAATTTCCAATAATGCAAAGATAAAGCACGTTTAGCAAGATGTTTTGTGAACAATTAAATTATAACATTGAAAAGTCAAATAAGATCTAGTAAGAACTTTAACACAATTTTATAAGATATTAGCCAGCCAAACATTCACCAAAATGAAGAGTCCCCCATTGATGTTCCACCTAAATATTTGCTGAATTGTAAAATTGTAAAGTGAATTAAAGAAAATAAGAATGAAGTTTTGGAAATATATATATATATATATATATATATATATATATATATATATATATATATATATATATATAATACTAGGAAAATAAATCATGACATCTTATATCATTGCCCTGACCATGATTTGGGGACTTGAGTATTTTGTTTATATTATCCATTGAATACAAGGATGTCATAGAAATTTATTTTCAAATAAAAGGATGTTACTTAAAAAGTTCAGGAATGACTAGATTTTAAAGGCTTGTCTAATTTTGCAGTCAGCTCAATAATCCCCATATTTGGAAGAGTTCATTTTTCAGCACCATTCAACGGATTCCTACCAACACTACTTGATGGGGTTGGAGACTCACTATGACATCACAAAATCCGGGTCTTTTGAAAGGCCGTAGGATTTCAAAAGAAGAATTTACGTGTATTATGTACAAGTAATTGATGTTACACTCATTGCCTCTGAGTGTAGTTACAAGAGTTAATTCAGTCTGTAAGGAACAGGAAGCCAAAAGACTTGGACATTTCCCCTCCTTTTCACCCTGTCTGACAAGGCATCCTTTTTCTGTTTCTTCCATTTTCTCTCAAGAGAAGGGAGAAGTCTGTCTCTTAGCTTCCACAAAACTCATCTTAAAGAGTCCAGAAACTGGAGCTTATTTTTTTAATATTTTATTTATTCATTTTCAAGCAGAGAGATAGAGAGAGAGAGAGAGAGAGAGAGAGAGAGAGAGAGAGAGAGAGAGAGGGCCACCACCTTGTGGGTCTGGCGTATGTGGGTCCTGAGGAATTGAACCCGGGGCCTTAGGCACTGGAGGCAAGTGCCTTAAGTGCTGAGCCATCTCTCCAGTCCTGGAGCTTATTTTATATGCCCATGTGGGGTTCATTCAATCTCTGGGTCTTTCTCACTGATGATGGATCATGCACAAGGCTTCAGTCCTCCCCTCTCGTTCACTTCTTCCCGTTGACAGCCCTTGGTCAAAGCCCCCACCCCAACCTCAGCAGATGTCCCCCTCTCCACCCTTCAGGTCATTGGATTGAGGGACAAAGAATAGGAAAGACTAGACAATCACCATGACATGTGAACTTAATTTAAATGGACAAAAATAAATTTTTAATAAGAACATATGCTGAATACACAGCCACAGGGAACTGACAGTTGTATTTGTGTCTGGCTGAGCTTGTCTGAGACAATGGAAAGTTCTGAAAGCCAGGAGGCTTCACCCCATGCACGGAACAGGAACATCTCGTTGCCAAATGACAGGTGCTCCTCACCAAACCCGGGTGTGCTCTCCACCTGTGTCTGGACTTGACCCCCGAGAATCGGGGAGCTGATCTCTCATGACTTCGACCACCTCATGCATAGGACGACTTATGCTCCCAAAGCCCACACTATGGACATCTTTAGCCACAAAACAGCTACAGTGTGACGTTCAGGACTCAGCAATTTAGCCCCAGAAGATGTACAGACCCTGTTGAGCTTAGAAAGAGTCACAGAATGAAAGATCAAAAGTGCACTAACAGTAAAAAAGGAAGAATGTTATCATTCAGAACCAGCCATGTGCAAGCCCGAAGAAAACCAAGGATAAAAAAGGACTTGATAAGAAATGAGTTAGTTCTGTGAATCAGGCTGCACCAGCTGTCTGAGAAGGGCTGGGGTTCAGGCCCCAAAGAACAAGGTGCCTGCTTCTGAAATGTATGACGAGGACCCTCACCATATCTGGGAGTCACGGGGAGCATCTTCCTGTAGAGGTTTCCATCAGAATGGGAAGATGGCGTGAGAAGGGAAGATGATAAGAAAACCAAACCAATTTGTTTTTGAGAGGTAAAACTGCTAAATTAGGAATTTGATGAGATTTTCATGAACACTTTGGAAAAAGACGCACAGGTTCACAGAGCAGCGAAGCCATGAAAGGTTTGTGGATAGTTTTTCTACATTGGACTGGAATGGATTGTCTGTAATGAACTGAAATGCCGGGTCTGTCTGTAATGAAGTGGAATCTTGAACTTGCTGCAGGAGGAGGAGGGGGAGCATTGGTGTTGGCAGACACCCCACAACCTGACCTTCAAGGCCACTGTGCTGAGAACTTGTCAAGTTACGACGGGACTCTCAGGCTTCACTTCCGATGTGTAAAAGTCCCCTGATATCTTGTTCTCTGTTCTGAGTTTCTGCATTCTTAGGTGGTGTTGAACGGGAGAGATCTTGTGTACAAAGTAGGAGTTATTTGCAAGTTGAATTTCAATTAAAATTGCTTCTCGTTCAAGGAATGAGCCAAGATTCTATCTGAGAGAACCCCACCTTCTCCGACTAAAGTATAATTCTCTCTTATGTGGCATGTAACTTTAAATAACTATGTAGTATGTACTTTAATAATGCAACATGTAACTTTAATTAATGGCTTTCACACTTCATTTATGAATATTTTTCAGCATCTGAAAAATAACATGGGCGTTACTTGTATTTACTTGGCTTATTGGGCTTGGACTATACATAGATTTAGATCAAAATTCTCTCTCTCTCTCTCTCTCTCTCTCTCTCTCTCTCTTTCATACACACACACAAACTGATTAGAAACCTCAATATTATTTTCACTAAAATGAAAGACCACAGCAGCCTGAATTTAAACTTGGATCTTCGATATCTTCGATGAGCAACACACTGTAACAAAAAAACTATGTTGGCGTCACATATTTCTCGATTGGTCACCTATTATCTATCATTTATCTATCTATCTATCTATCTATCTATCTATCTATCTATCTATCTATCTATCTATCTATCTATCTATCATGTATCTATCTAATCTAATCTATCTATCTATCTATCATGTATCTATCTATCTATCTATCTATCATGTATCTATCTAATCTAATCTATATATCTATCTATCATCTATCTATCTATCATCTATCTATCTATCTATCATCTATGTACCTATCTATCATCTATCTATCATCTATCTATCTATCTATCTATCTATCTATCTATCTATCTATCTATCTATCCATCTATCATCCATTTATCATCTATCTATCTATCTATCTATCATCTATCTATCTATCTATCTATCCATCTATCTATCTATCATCTATTTATCTATTTGAAATACTTCTTACTAATGAAGCAAGACTGGCTTGGAACTTAAGAGGTCTCCCAATCTTGGTTGATTTCTTAATGTTTCAGTGAAATCTCAGACTGCATTTTCCTTGGCCTGCATTGCTATGTTGTACCTAACATCTATATAATAAATTTATAATAACTAATCAGTCACATCAGCTCTCCAGCTCACATTGGGATTGTTGGAATAGTCTGTCCATGGAGACCTTACTCAGGAAGAATTGAATAAGAAATGTGAATATATTAAAATTATAAGAAATTAATTTTAACTAGCTAAAGAGATATAGTAGGTGAATTTCTTTAACTGAAAGGAATTATAAGAATGTAGTTTACGTTTACCAATTCATATCTTAGGAGTGAGAGATATAAAGGAAATATTACTGAAAAAATAGATGGAGGAATGAACTAGTGAGAATAGCATTACATTTTGTATTTGTATGTGCATATTTGTGTGTGTGTGTCTGCGTGTCTGTGTGTGTGTGTGTGTGTGTGTGTGTGTGTGTGTGTGTGTGTGTGTGAGCTAAGAAGATTTGGTAACATTACTGGTAAGAGTAGAAGATAATTAACCATATCTGCAATGTGGATACATAAGGTCTCTGGGTCAGTGTGGTCTAGATTATGATATTTGTTTAGAGTTAGACTAGTTCATTTTTTCATTCTGGAAAATAATAGAATTACAGTATTCTTTCTCAGAGAAAAGTGAAATGGATTTGTGATGATATCAAAGTAACCAAGAAAGCAAGTTAACTCCATTGTGACAACCTATACGTCTGTATCTCTCCCCAGCATCTAGAGAGAAAACATTTTCTCACATTTGATTAGTATTTTGCTGTTGGTATTGAATTTTGTTTTGACAGAGAAGTATTTCAGTGGCTTAAATTTCTGGTAGGCTTGGAATTTATTCTCTTTATCATATATATAGAGAGAGACAGAGAGAGACGGAGAACTTAATTTTACGAGTTTCTTACAATGAAAAAATGCTTAGTGAAATTCTCTCCTAAATATTTCACATAGACTACTGGCGACTAAACCTCGATGTGAAGGAAACACTAGGAATTTATGTTGAAAATGCCTCTCTCTGCAAGTGTAGTAATGTAAGAATGCAATCACAAAAGGGGATGATTCAATTATTTGTTTTACATTTTAATAACCTCTAAAGTAGCAGACAAACAGACTGAAAAGGTAGAGCAAGAAGTTAAGTTCCTTCCTCAGATTATATATATATATATATATGTATATATATAATTTATAATTTATATATTATTTATATATAATATATAATATTATATATTAATACGTATATTTATATATAATATAATATAATAATATATAATATAATATAATATAATATAATATAATATAATATAATATAATATAATATAATATAATATAATATAATATAATATAATATAATAATATATAATTTATACATAAATATATATATAAATAAATATATATATCTAAATGATTGAACTCTGATAGAAAGCTCAGGGGCCAGTTCTCATGAAGCCCAGCGGAGAACCATTTCTGTGCTGACAGGAAATGTCATTGCTAGGAAATGAGGCAGCAGCCTCTCCTCCACAGAATCAGCACCTCAGAGACAGATGAGGAGCCGGGCCTCTGGGTAAACAAAAGTGACCCGTGCCCTGGACAGCTACTTGTGACTTCCTGTGGCCTGTTTGTATCTTTTCAGGCTAGAAGGGCGCGTTGCAATCATCTTGGGGAAGGGGATCTTATTCCTTCCGGAAGACAGTGGAGCACACTTAAAGACATGACACAAAAAGATGGCAGAGAAAACAGGAGAGAAAGAAAAGTAGACAAATTGGAATAATGTGTGAGTTCTGTGGAGATGTTTTTCGCACTCAGGGGTCCTGGGTTGTTCACCAGTCATGAGACATTTTTTTTTAACACTGTGTGATGTTGAACCACACTTGAACGTAATGTGTGTTTGCGTATTCATATCTGTGTATGCATTTGTATAAACATTTACATGCTACAAATAAAGCATCGAAAGTGCCCAGCATGGTGGCTAACCCCAGCACCCACTCGGGAGGCAGAGGTAGGAGGAATGCCAGAAGGTCCAGGACAGGCTGGAAGGACACAGTGAGTTCCAGGTCAGCCAGGGTTACAGTGAGAACCTACCTCAAAAACACCAAAAAACAATACAAACACACATCTAAAGTGTTCTAGTGTGAAACAGTGATAAAAGTTAAAGAAACAATGGTGGTAATTAATGTGAAGAGAAATATTGTAATTTCCCCTTGTGTGTAAAGGCATTTAAATGCACGTAGCATCAATTTCAAAGAATAGTAGAACATACAGGCTTGAAATTTTCAGGTCTGCATAGACATTCCATGCATCTTAGAGCCCATATTAGTGTTCAATTTAGATTTCTTGTTTCACCTAGGGATTTTTATTCAGGCAAAAAGGGTTACAGAGTCCATTAGCAGATCTTAGTTTATGACAATAAATCCCTTGGTGTTCAGCTATGACAGGAGTTACTCCCCTTTAACGAGTAATAGATGTAGATAAGTCATGTGTCCCGTTGGATTACTTGCCTAAATCACATTAGAGGATGGCTAATTGTCTAAAATTTATCCAAATCCAATACAAATTTTATTGTCACTAATTGCCTTTGCAGGTTTGGGGACATAGAACATATTCAAATGCATTTGTCATATCATGGCTGTGCATACAGAGAGCGTGAAGAGCATAAATGCTTCTACCCAGTGCCAGCCTTTCAGCTACTGTGGGCATGTGACATTATTACATCATTATAATTTTAAACAGAATTTTCTTGTTAGGATTATGAGATCTTTTTAATTTTTAAATTAAATGCTTGTTATGAGAAATCTATCTTTATTGTGTTAGGATTTTGTACCACTTAATTGTAACACCACTGTTACGAACAAGTAAACAGGTATTGTAACACCCGTGAGTAGCACTGTAGATTCACTCACATTGCCAGGACCACTGAAGTATTCCCCAGGTCTGGCATACTTACCTGCTCTCGACAAAATCTAATACTCAGCCCATATTTGAAATTATGCAAGGTCACATGATGCTGAGATACAGAGGTTAATCATAGAAAAATGTATTAATTCTTGGTTAAAATTAAAAAAGAGATACTACAAAGCATGTAAGAAATGCACAGTTATAAAAAGGAGTCATCACACCGTCCTACTGCAAGAAGGAGTCATGACACCATCCTACTCCTAGAAGGAGTTATCACACCATCCTACTCCAAGGAGGTGTGACACCATCCTACTCCTAGAAGGATTCATCACACCGTCCTACTCCTTAGAAGGAGTCATCACACCATCCTACTCCTAGAAAGAGTCATGACTCTGTCCTACCCAAGCACCAGTGGTAGCTGGAGTATCAAAGTCATTGTGCTTGTGTGCTGGAAAAGGCTATCTCTGTGGGTTAGAACCAGAGAGGACGCCCTCCTGGAAGGCAGGGCCTGTCTGCTCTTCAGTCAACCTCATTTCTGGTGCCACCATCGTCATGGAATCTGCACACCCAGCAGACGCCCATGGCCTCATGCCTGGGCATCAATGGACAGTGGATGCCACTGTGATGGTTCCCATTGCCAGCTCATAGGATCTGAAACCCAGAGGAGACAAACCTCTGTCTGTGAAGTTTCTCCATCAGGTTCATTGAGAGAGGAAGAGCTTCCCTAACTGGACATCACAGTTGCATGAACTGTGTTCCCAAAAAGGAAGCTGAATACAAGCTTTCCCCACTCCCAGTTTCCATGCCGGATATGATGTATGATGGCACCAGCTGCCCAAAGCTCCTGTCACTAAGCCTTTCCTGCTCTACCTCCAAGTGTGACTGGAATGAGCCCTTCCTCCCTCAGTAGGTATTTTATCACAGCAACGAGAAAAGTAAACCACAAATGGTCTTTACCAAATCTCTGGATAATTACGGTATATGCTCTCATTATTAATGTGTTCTTTTGGATTTTCCATTATTCAGTCATTTCTTTGTTAGGCACCCTTTATTTTGAAGTGTCCAGATGTTTTCTTCACATTGGGAAAGTTCACCCTCCACTCCATGTCTTCTGCAGGCAGATAGTGTGGTCTGTGCTAGTATTAACTTTGTGTTGGGGGCATCTGACTCAATAAATGCTTCCAGTTCTTGATCCTTCATGACCAAGAACAGCTCTCTGACACCAAGAATGGCATCTTTGTACAGATTTCCAGACTCATGTCCGTGACACTCCCTCTCCAGCTATTTCTAGTCAGCCTGTTCTTTTTTTCTCCTTTCTTTCCTCGTTTAGCCTTAACACTTAATCTTATATCTAGAATCTACTGGATACTAGGGTGCCTTTAAAGAAGCCACTATGTTCCATGAATTATGAGAAAGAATGAAGTGTTACTGACAGTTTTTTGTATGCATAGTAGCTGAGGTTGATTTGCTTTTTATGAGTTTTTATTATTTTTCAATACTCAAAACACCCTGTAAATGAATTGAAAATAATCCTAAAAACCATTCATAACAGAAGAAAACTCAGAATAAAACAGATAGATTTGGGGGAGAAAGTTGTTGGAAATCCAAGCTTCTAGTAAAAGAAATTAAATTTCAAAGTTATGAAAAAGAGACTAAAATGATAACATAAATGATAACCAGATAGTACAATAAAGTTGTCTGGACATTTATGAACTTAGTGTTTCTAAACAAGGGATCATAAAGATAAATAAAATTTAATTATGACCCACAAAACATTGAGAATGTATTTTCAACTTATTTAGAGCCAATTAAAATATGCGTGCAACAGTTACATTTTAAAATTGTTTTTTTTTTTCTTCATCACACACATTTATATAGATTGGAGTAAGTTTAGAGGATTTTAGGTGTGGGGTAGGGGAAAGTAGTCCATACCTTAATTAGAAGAAGTTACAGAGATCTCCAGCCAACAGTGTGGAGACAGCACGTGGAGAGGTTTTATCAACATAGCAGAATCTGTGCTGCTCAGCCAAACAAGCAGAAGGAAAGATCAGGAGAAGGAAAGGTTCACGTAGGAAAGAAATCATCATTATGCTGTGCTGAGAGGCCCTTACCTGACATGCTTCTGCTAGGCCATCTTAGGAGGAGAGACAACATTCTCTTCCAGTGAGTATTCCCTGCCCAAGGTGAGCAGGGAGACAGCTGGTTGGCCTATCTTTGACCAATCAGTTTTAGGATTAGGTTTGAACTCTAGTTAGAGACCCCTTCCACTCAAGGGGAGAGGTTAGGTTTGGGATCTATAGCACTTGCCTGAAACTGTCAACATCCCCCTTCTGAAAAAATAACCCTTCCTGCTGTTAGGGTACTGGGGTGCAGAATCTAAAAAAAATCACCAGAAAAATGTATATACATGTTTATGAAAAAAACAAACAAACAAGAATACCCATTTTCATCCTGTAGGAGGGAAGGCAAAGCCCCGACTGGGAGGGGTTAAGGAGGAGCTGGGCAACATTGTGTGAGGTCTCTCTCTAAAACTCCCACATTTCCTCTATCTCTTGAGGACACCTCAACTGCTGTTGGGGAAATATGGATGATGACTCTCTCTGATTTACTTCCTGCTGAATAGGACAGGAAGTTATGGCAGAAGGGGGTATTTCTCAGAGAGGGGAGGGTCCCTACCTAAGGCCCAAGAGAGAGAGAGAGAGAGAGAGAGAGAGAGAGAGAGAGAGAGAGAGAGAGAGAGAGAGAGACCCATCAGCTATACATCACATTGCCAAAATTTTGTCCTGTCTAACGTTGTGAGGCAGGAATTGGGGTATCTTCCCCAGAAGTGGGGAGTATTCCATATAGGATATCTAGTGTAGATTGGTCCAGGGTAGATAGTGTTGGATTATTGTCCACCATGGCACACTTGAGGTCTATCCCCAGAATTGTTTATCGAATGGCATCATAGCATCTAATATGGTCTGAGATGGTTTCTGTATGGCTTGTAAAGCAGATGACATACATTAACAGAGTTATTAAGAAGAGATATACTCAGGATTTAACCTTAATAACAGCATATGTGTCTCCTTGGGAAGCCATGAGGATGTTAGAGCCCTGTGATTTTTGTGTGTTTTTCTCATTATTTGAATTTTAGAATTAAGAAAGGGAATTATCTCAGAAGTATCCTTTAAAGTTTTTGTGTGTATTTGGTGAGAGTTTTTATGTTCCAGATTATATCTTTTAATGCAACAGATGGAATAAAAATTGAGACTAAATGATCATACCATTGGAGAACATTCCTGATTCATCTGTGGTTTTTTTGTTTTGTTTTGTTTTTGAAGGTAGGATCTCCCTCTAGCCCAGGCTGATCTGGAATTCACTCTGTAGTCTCAGGGTGGCCTCGAACTCACCCTGATCCTCCTACCTCTGCCTCCCGATTGCTGGGATTAAAGGCATGCACCACCACGCCCGGTTTACCATCTGTGTTTTAAAACTGGCAAGTTACATGGCATGTTAAGGTGTTTACCTTGTCTTCCCTGTACCTAGGGAAATCTCAGAGTACATCTTTCAGTCTACCCTGGGGCAAGCCAAGGACAGAGATTGGTGTCACAAAACCTTTCGGTGTCATTGGGAGCTGTCCAATGTACATTTTCTCTTAGATCCCACTCTGTTAGCAAACCATTCTGATGGTTGGAGGCTAGGGCAGAGCCAAGCTCTCTTAAAACCTTGTTTGTTTTTCCTTTTGGAAAGTTGTTATTAGAACCTTATATCCTTGGTTATACATTTCTCTCTGAGGGTTTAAGACACGTAATGCAGCCAAGATTTAAACCAATATATGTATTTGGGGGGGGTTCACTAAAGGTTAGACAAAGCAGACTGAGAGTTTTGTCATTCATTGACTAGGCATGTTTTGCTAGTCAATTACAGATGTCAGTAGACTATATATATATATATATATATATATATATATATATATATATATATATATATATATATATATATATATATATATATATATATATATATCCTACAGGTTGATGTAATTTCCTTTCTGAGTGCTCTAACTACCTATGTAAAAGCCAAATTCAATTGGAGCCATGGAGTTAAATAGGCAAATATTTTTGCCTCTCCTCTCACATCACGAGGCCACAGGAGATGAAGGACACTCTTCAACAGGAGAATCTCCACGGAGGACAGTTTTCACATTGACTCTCTGGTAGCTTGCCTTTCTGATCAGGGAAGACACAGAGACCCAGAAACAAAATCAGTTTACAATCTAAAACAGGAGTGTTACAACTGAGGACAGCCAGTCCTCCAGGCTTCCCAGGAAAGGGAAAGCCAAGGTCAGTATGACCTGGATTCATTCCAACTAGCAACAGCAGTGCTGAAGAAGCCACAGTGCTCCTCCCAGATCCCCAAAATCCTCCTAGGTGAGTCATTATTTTTGAATTTGTCAAGATTAAAATACCTTGAAAAATAATAAGCTTGCCTAAGACATACATCTGATAGCGTTAAACACCTGAAGACATGGTAATATTATCTAATGCATGAGAGAAACAATACCATCAATCAAGGCTTCACAAATCATTTTTCATTTTTCAAGCTTTTGTGGGAATGACACAAATCTTTTTTAAAAGTTTCTGACAAGGGTCCCTACAGATCTATCTCTTTAGTGAAGTGTCACAAGAACATGCAGCCATTTCCCTGTCCCCACTGCCTGTGGCAGGCAGCCAAGCTGAAGAAACTCCCTGGACCAAGCGACATTTGTCTAGGTTTCTTGTCTAACAGTCAGACTTCAAATTGTTATATCTCTATTTCTTTTGTAATGATTAATTTTGTATATGTGGTATTTTAAATGAAATTCCCCAGTAGATTCAAGAGTTTATTAAAGTTTTTCTCCAGCTGCCTGGCTGGAGGGGGGGAGTGCCACCTTGGTGGGTTCCTAGGATCCAGCCCTAAGGTGTTTCTGGAATTTGGAATTCCAGCTATACCTATGCAAAGGGCAGTCTGAGCTCAAGCCTGAAGTCCTTGCTGTGTTTTTGCAGTTGGAGTGTGTTTGCTTGTTCTCATAGTTGCTGGTGACGGGTTTAGCTTTCTGCTTGGACCTGTGAAAGGGGGCCAGCCTCTTTCTCCATTCTAGAACTTCCTTGGATCTATAACATCAATAAATCCTTTCGTCCCAATAACTGTGCCTGGTCTGGAGGTTCATGCCATCAGCATGTGGGTTGCTATGACAATATATATGGTATCTTGATATATGATGTTCACACAATACTGTGGTAAATAACAGAAGTCCAGTTAACATTGATTGAGGAAGAAAACCATGTGAAAACCATGGATGTGTGTCAGGGGCAAAAGCCTTTGGGGGCCCACGGAGGCACACCCTGGCTTAATCTCAGGACGGCACTGACAGCTTGCCAAGAGGGGCTTGGCTTAATAAATTTCAGGAGGAAGTCCCGATTGGCTATTATGCACAGGTTCTTATCACAGACTGACCAATAGCTCCCTGATTGGCAAGGAGCTCTATATATTCTGGTTTCATTTATGGAAGAGAGATCTGAAAGAGATCTGAGAGAGCAATGGGATCTGAGAGAGCAATAAAGAGGAGAGAGAATAAAGAGACACAGCGTTCTTCCACCCTTAAGCAGTATGTGTGTGTGTGTGTGTGTGTGTGTGTGTGTGTGTTTGTGTGTGCATGTGTGTTTTATCATCGCCTCCACGGGCGGTGGACAGTGACAGACGTGTGTACACATAACTAAGGGCAGAAGGAATCAAACTAAGCACCAAAAGGGAAATCTAAAGGTGAATCTCCCAAGAGAAGAGAAAGTTTAAAGAGTTATTCAAAGAATGCTGACAGCATCCAATATATTTGGATTTCTCTTACTTTTTTAAATTTTTTAAAAATATTTTATTTATTCATTTTCAAGCAGAGAGATACAGAGAGTGAGAGAGAGAGAGAGAGAGAGAGAGAGAGCACCAGGGCCACCACCTTGTGGGTCTGGCTTATGTGGGTCCTGGGGAATTGAACCAGGGGCCTTAGGCAGTGGAGGCAAGTGCCTTAACCGCCCAGCCATCTCTCCAGCCCTCTCTTACTTTTATTTAATCAGAAGGTTGATAATACTCTGGATGCCATTATGAATAAAACGCTTAATTTTCTTCCCCATTTTAATTAATGCATTTCACTTAAATGCCAGCGTAATAAAGAGAGTCAGTTCAGATTTTCCTTTTTGGAATCAACTTTGGAAAATCTTGGTCAAAAAAAAAGTTTAAAGTAAAGAATAAAGTAAAGAACACAGAAAATCCAAAGTTTGGGAACAACTCACATTTTTTATCGCATGATTGATTATGACACCAGCATGAAGTATCGGAGTTTTGGAAAAGAGGAAGAAAACAGTAGCTAAAAACAGCCTTTTTTGCAATCAATGGAAACAGGTTGAATTGCTTGAAGAGTTGTGAATGGTTAATACTGAAGTGAAAGGTCAGGTACAATGTGATAAAAGCTTTTGGAAATACACACAAGAATTTCCCATGCTAAAAACCAAAATGTCATCTGTAAGCCATCATAAATAATGGGATAGCTTACAGAAATTTTGACCAACTACTTGATTACGAATTCTGTATGGTGAAAAGCATGTTTCAAGTATAAAATGGGGAAAAAAGGCTAATCACAGGATGTAAAAATGTGGGAGGTGGTCTTTTTTAATAACAAAAATTTGAATTTAAGACACATGCAAAATTAGTGAAGTGATTTAAAGGAAATAGTCTTCATTTGAAGAGGCCAGCCTGGGCTACATAAAATGCTGTCTAAAAATAGAGAGAAGATAGGAGCAAATATTCAAACAAATGAGATTGTTTTCAGTCATCAGTTTGTTAATTCAGAATAATCCATATTTGTGACTTTTAAAATGCACAAAAAAATCCTCACATGAGTGGTAACACCTCCACTAACACAATCTGGAAATCTATGTGGTAAATGACTCTATTAAAGTTACACAAAATCATTTATTCCCAGCAGCTATGCAACCGTAATAAAGATGAGGAATGGAATTTAGAATTGATTAAATTTAATGTAATTTATATTGATGAAATACAAGGTAATTTTAGAGGAATAATTATATGATAGATAGTTATCCATATGGCCTTAGAGAATATCATTTTGAAATACTTTATTTATATTTTAATGAATATCTTTATCATGAATAAGTATATACATTGTATGAGCAAATCTTGTGAAGGTGTCCCGTTTCCCTCCTCTCTGTCCCCTACCCACTGGGGTCCTTCCTCCCGCACATACTGGATCTGTTCATTGGTTACAGGGTTATGAGCTGCACCAGAGGGAACCAGTTTTTTGTCCCCCTTTGTGCATTGTTGCTGAAGGGGGCGATGACTCTGGACATTCTCCCCCAGCATGGCTCTTACAATCTTTCCTCCCCAGACAAGACTTCCTCTGAATGTGGTCAGTGCCCTCTCACGGTCAGGAGGCTGTGCCAGGAGATGACCATCAGAGCTGGTATATGACACAGATACTTCCTCAATGTGTGAATTCTGCTGTATCTAACCACACGCAAATTATCAGTATTCCAGAAACTTGATATCAGTGACACGCCTTTAGGATTTCTTATATATCAATGCTTAGAAAATTTAGGAATCTCTTTCCTACTCTAGTTAAGCAAACTTTCTTCCCTAATACTTCTACCACAACCCAAATCCCTGCTCTCTGTCTCTCTGTCTCTGTCTCTCTCTGTCTCTCTATGTCTCTCTCTCTCTCACACACACACTACTCTTTTCTTTGGCTTATAGATTAGCTACTTGGAAGAAGAGTAGTTCAAATGAGGCACATCACCATCTTGCCACCCACTGACCCGAGCTCACCTTCCTCAGAAGTGGAAACACCTCTTTGAAGCCTATAAAAGAGAAATGGCTAGAATCTACTGTTTTCACCAGGGGCCAAGTACTGTTCCCCTGACATTTTAGAAAGTTATGTTATGTACCTATTATATAGGTCAGAGGACTCCTGTCCAAACATTCTTCGCTGTTGCACCCAGAACAATTCTGTGGTGTTTTCGTTTACTCTCCTAAA
>PVHP010037071.1:0-17123 GCA_004024765.1 Zapus hudsonius
AGAGAGAGAGAGAGAGAGAGAGAGAGAGAGAGAGAGAGAGAGAGAGAGAGAGAGAGAGGGCACCAGGGCCACCACCTTGTGGGTCTGGCGTATGTGGGTACTGGGGAATTGAACCTGGGGCCTTAGGCACTGGAGGCAAGTGCCTTAACCGCTAAGCCATCTCTCCAGCCTTGCAAATTTCATTTCTTGTTACCGCTGAGTAAAATTTTGTTGTGTATGTACCACATTTTTATTATCCATTCATCACCTTATGGCATCATCTGGTTCTTTACTCGTGGACTCTGCAGTGTCCTCATCTGTTGACAGGATTTCAAAGAGAGACTGGTTAGGGCTGTTCCACAGTGGCCTGAGTTTAATCTTTTTTTTTTTTTTTTTTTTCGAGGTAGGGTCTCACTCTGGCACAGGCTGACCTGGAATTCACTCTGTAGTCTCAGGGTGGTCATGAACTCATGGCAATCCTCCTACCTCTGCCTCCCGAGTGCTGGGATTAAAGGCGTGCATCACCACGCCCGGCCTGAGTTTGATCTTGCTGTCACCATTTCTTGCTATTCTCTCTTTTTTGAACCCAGATATTGTGATGAACTGTAGATGCTAAGATCGCCAGGTGACCTTGCTTGCATACACCAAAAGCAAGAGCATTTGTACAGCCGAGTTCTTTATTTAACTGAGTATTTTGCTGATCTGCACCAGTTTTCTTTCCTGCCCACAGTTGGTCAGATGGAGCTTGTGACCAACCTCCTCTGTGAAGATTAAATGAAGACAAACGTGGCCCCACAGCACCAGTTTAAGTTAAATTGGGTGAACAGTGAGCAGCTGCTCACTGTTTTTTTTTTTTTTCTTTTAGGAAAAACACACACAACTTACTTAAGTTCTAAAACATCATGATTGTGTTTTCTCAGAACCTGTGTGTTTCGGTGGTTTGAAACATGAACTTGATTTTGAGATTACTTCTTCCATGTGTCTTTATGCCCTGTATGCAAAAACAAAGATGGACCTTGGACTTCTTTCCCCTCCACTTCCGCACAGGTGCACAAGGGTACATGCACTCAGGGTGCCTAGATATTTTTTTTCCATTTGACTATATCATATTTTTGGTGTGTCTTATTTTTTTGAGCACAGAAGGACTCGGGTCCTTTTGCTTTTCAGGTAAATGCCCTAACTTCTGAGCCATCTCTCCAGCCCCCTGAGTATGATTTAGGGTGAAGGATTTTACCAGATTCTTACAGGCTTCCAGAGACCACTAAAAGAGCTAAGCCATAGTGCTCTGAGAAATATAATTTGGATAATACTTTTTATATTTAAAAAAACTCTTGTTTTGAATCCTCACAAAGACTGTCAGGAAAGTAAGACAAAGATTATCATCTTTAAGATAGTTAAGTCACAGGATCCTGGTAGCTATGATTATAATCTATCTCTCTTGCTAATAATCCCGAGAATTCTACCTCAAGTCACAATTTTAGATCTTATTGAATTGGTACTAGTTCAATTCCCCAGTACCTAAATAAATAAAGCCAGATGCACAAAGTGGTGCATGTGTCTGGAGTTGTTTACAGCAGCAAGAGTTTCTGCACATCCATATTCATAGTCCCTCTCCTCTTCCTCCCCCTCCCAAATTAAGAAATTAAATTAGGGCTGGAGAGGTGGCTCAGAGGTTAAGGCATTTTTGCCTGCAAAGCAGAAGGATCTGAGTTGGCACCCCAGTACCCGCCTCCCAGTGCTGGGATTAAAGGTGTGCACCAAACATGTCTGCCACGAAGCCTGGCTCCTATTTCCTTTTTTTTGGGAGGGATGGCCTTGAGGTAGAGTCTCTCCCCTATTTCTCTTAATATTTTAAAATTTCGTTATTCTGTGGTAAATGTGGAGTCATTCAGGAACAAATCTCAAAATCTCAGGTGACTCTCTCCGTGGACTCAGTGCTTGGGGTTCAGTGGACTGGCTGGAGAGGGTCAGGTTTGAGGGCCTAAGGGTAGACTTAGAACCTCTGGGGAACAGATGGTCAGGTAGCTCAAGAACCTCACATTAGGTCCTCTTTCTGACACCTGGAGACCAGTGAATCTACTCCTCACACCCTTACATGACTTCCGTGTATTTCTCTACATGAAGTTTCTGGGGGATGTTTGTGTCACTTGGTACTAATTGCAGACTCCTTCCAGTGTACTCTAGGGCAGTAATAAATCCTCATTTCTGACTCAGTGAGTGTTGATTCAGTCTCATTGGACAAGCTAATGGGAACGTTGGCTTTTGTCCCAGTATCTTTTCTTGGTATTTAATTATTTGTATTAATGGTATTTAATGGGGTCCTTGAACTCCAGGCTCATTTGCAGACACACTGTTCTAAACGAGTGGAACATATGAGAATTTAGCTGTGGAATTGCAAAGATGGTGGCTAGGGCTACTTCCCCCAAACTGGCTAGAGTAGGGTGCACAGGTGCATAAGAATGCACGTACATTCAGAAGTTGGACTTTAGTAAACTCCCAACTGTTGAGCAACTGAGGAGTTAAACTGGAAAGTTTGGATTTGTGACTTGGAACACTTTCAAACCAGTTTTTTGGTGGGGCTGTTGAATCATTTGGGATTTTATCTCTATCAAAGTCAGTTTATGTCACAAATGGTAGAAATCTAGTATCACTAAGTAGCTGAATCAGGCAGAGAGTCACAGCAAGCCCAGTGAACTCCTGCCTCCTGCCTTGACATTGAGAGAAAGCTGTCCACTGTCCTTAGCAGCGTCAGCATCTTGACTGTGGAGCGCTCACAGGAAGGCCAATGAAGTGCTCGTGCCTTCAGAATTGACATCCATGGTTATTTCAGTGTGTTCCTGTGCTTTCTTTTAGGCACTGGCTGTCCCGAGAATATGTCTGGTTTTTGGTTCCATACATGATCTATGACATCTGTGCCATGTACTTCTGTGAGTGGTGTCGAACCAGAGACCAGAACCTCAGAATCGCCATCATTTTCCGAAACTTCCTGAGTGAAAATCGCCTCATGCTCACACATCATATGTTCATTTTGTTAATCCTTGTGCCTGTTACACAGGTATGGCCTTGGACACCCGTCTTTTTCCATTTGAATTGTCAGGGGAGCCCTCTCCTCTCTCTTGTACTGTACCCACCTTCTCTGTGCTCAGTGCCCAGTTTTTAAAGCATTTAGAGCTGAACAAGTTCAGTACCTTTGGCACGACTAATTGAAATGCATAGAAGTAGGCTACCGAGTTCTTTCCTGCTGCCACCACACTCAGAGAAAACCTGGTGTGGGATACAGCAGGCCTGTCTGCAGTTGCCTCTGAGCCTTCTGGACCAGCCCCTCAGTGTGATTGCAGGGAAGTAGCAGGCCTGGTAACACTTTCTTTCCTTCATGTTCTCACATGGTTACCTTTTTCCAGTTGCCTTAGTTAGACTGTCCCTTTCAGTGGCTCCTTATCCTCCACTTCTTAGTCTCTTTCTTTTCATTTGCAGAAGCTCCGGGGAGAACTTGGGGACTTCTTTGTTGGCTGCATTTTCACAGCAGAACTGAGCACACCATTCGTGTCACTGGGCAGAATTTTGATTCAGGTGTGTATAAATGAAACAGCACGGCAAAAATAATGCAGGAGACTACTTTTCCTTCAGAGACTCAAGTTTGCAAGAATACCAACACTAGGAGGTGAGAAGATGGCTCAGTGGTCAAAGGCAAAGCCTACCAGCCCAGATTCAAAGCATCTTGCCACTCACTGCAAAGGAACCCCAGATGCATGTTCCGCTTTGTGCATCTGGCCTATGTGGGTACTGGGGAATCAAACCTGGGTCATCAGGCTTTGTAAGTGTCTTTAACAGGTGAGCCATCTCCTCCAGCCCCCAAAAAATATTTAAAAATATATTTATTTATTTGTAAGGAAAGAAAGAATGAGCACATCAGGGCTTCTAACTGCTGCAAACAAACTCCAGATGCATGTGCCACTTTGTGCATTTGGCTTTACATGGGTATTGGGGAATCGAAACCAGTTTGTTAGGCTTTCTAGGCAAACATCTTAACCGCCAAGCCATCTCTCCAGCCCTTAAAATTATTTTTTTTTAAATCAGCTCAGAGGAGATGGCTTAGTAATTAAAGGCTCCTGCTGGCTTGGGTTCAATTTCCCAGTACTCAGGTAAACCAGATGTACAAAGTAGTGCGTGTGTCTGAAATTCATTTATAGCAGCAAGAGGCCCTTGCACACCTGTTTTTCCATCTGTAATTCTTATATAAATAAGTAAAATTTCCTGCTGTACATGGGACAGACCAATAAGAAAGTACTCTGTAGGAGCCGGGCGTGGTGGCGCACACCTTTAATCCCAGCACTCGGGAGGCAGAGGTAGAAGGATTGCCTTGAGTTCAAGGCCACCCTGAGACTACACAGTGAATTCCAGGTCAGCCTGGGTTAGATTGAGACTCCACCTTGAAAAACAAACAAACAAACAAAAAAAGTAAAATTTAAATTTTAAAGTCAGCTCATCATCCAAACTAGGTGGATGAGATTGTAAATTTGACCTAAGTTTGATACAGACCATTGTAATTGCTTCCCTGGCTATGGGCTTTCTCTAATTGTTCCTATACTCCCCTAGGTGAAATTCAGTATCACTAGTGGGCAAAAAAAAAAAAAAAAAAAAAAAAATGAAGCTACATGGGTGCATAAATCCAACAGTGCTCATTCATCTTTCTCTAGGTGTCAGAAAACTAGGTCCATGTTTAGCTGCCAAGGCGGTTGCCAGCCTAGGCCTTGGGCAGTCCTGAAGCTGCCTGCCTTTTGCTGGTGTGAGGCCTGTTCTCTTAGTGACCTTGCACCTCCCTCCCTTCTCTTGCAGTTCAAGCAGCAGCACACCCTCCTCTACAAGGTCAATGGAATCGTTACGCTGGGCACCTTCTTCTGTTGTCGGATCCTCCTTTTCCCCTTCATGTACTGGTCCTACGGCCAACAGAAAGGACTAAGCCTGCTCAAAGTTCCATTTAACATCCCATTTCTCTGCAACATGGCCAATGCCTTCCTCATCGCACCCCAGCTCTACTGGTTCTCTCTGCTGTGCAAGAAGGCAGCCCGGCTCTTTGACACTGCCAGAGTCAAAAGAGAGAGTTAATTACTCCCAGGAGTCAGCCAGTGATGGGGCCTCCTCACACTAGCTGCCACATCCATATTCCAAGAACCAAACCCTGGGTGACGTCAGCCTTTCGAGTATTGATAAGCAAAAGGATTTGAGTTTTTGTAAACAAAAAAGAAAGAAAGAGAAAAAAAGAAAATTATTCCCATTACCTCTCTTCTAATTTGCCCCTTTTGCAAAAGCACTTTTATCTTGATAACTTTTGGATTGTCAGACCTCCACTGCAACAAGGCATTTTAATGCAAGGCCAGGAATCCTTCCTTGGATCCATCTCAAGAGCTCTGAGAGGTAGAAGCACCCCACTTTCCAGCACTCAGGGCAATAATATCCACAATACGGGGCCAGCAGGAGCAAATGACAACTTGGTTCTTGAAATAGTGTCATCTTGCAACGTTGGCCTGAGAAAGATCATTGTGGGTATGTAATTTTTTATTGTTTACTAGATAGCCCAGTAAATTCTTTGTCTTGTCCTGTTGTGTGTATCAAGAATGAATTCTCATGTCTACTGACTTCCAAGCAGAAGGGCTCACAGGCAGGGGGCAGGTGAAGTGAACCTGAAACACTTGGGGTCAGGAGGCCAACAGCAGCTAGCACCTTTGCAGGCTTAGTGTAAAGACTGGTATCGTGTGAGCTTGTTGCAAGCGGTCACAAACACTCCCCTCCTTTTAGCATGGCCTCTGGTGCCCAGCTTTCCCTGTCTTCACAGATAGGATGCTCTCATGAAGCTCCTGGGACCAGTGAAGTGTTTACTGGGGGAATCGCACTCTGACACGACCCTTTTCGTACAAAGTGGAGATGGACTTCAGCATTCCTGACCTGAGAGGTCTCATCCAGAGCGTGGACGACTTCTCCCAGAGCCTCCTGAGAAGCTGGGCTCATTGTATGTTGAATGTACTGCCATTAGCCACCGAAGGCTAGAGCAGCCAGGCTGGCCAAAGCATGTGCTCATGGAACCAACTCCTTCACCTGTGTGCAAATAGGAATCCTCCAACTAGGATGGATTGGAGAGGACCCTGATAGCATGACTTCAAGTGGTAATAGAAAACTAGAATTTTTAAAGTGCCTTATAATTAATTCACTGTCCATAAGCTTTTAAAGGACTGAATAATTATGTCTCAAATTTTGACTTTCAGTCTTTAATAGGTGCCATTTAAAAATGTTAAATTTTTTTTTTACTGTTTTGTGTACTGTCAATGCACCTTCAAGGCATTCATGTGGTGATTAAATTGCACTAATTTTCCAACTTATTTGTGATGTACATTGGCAATGACTTCCTTCAGAATCATCTGCACCCCAGCCTGACTGGCTACAGTGTGTGGTACTCTCTGGTCTGCTGGCTGCTCCCTGTCCAAGCTGCCTCCAGGCAGGCTCACTCCACTCTCTTAAAATGTTGCTTCAAGGTCCAAGAATACAGCAGAGGTGCCCAGATTCAAGCCCAGTGTTCATGTGTAACTTTCGGCCTTTCCTTCTCTAGGAGGATCCCAATTAGGAGTTGGGAGGCCAGAAG
This sequence comes from Zapus hudsonius, assembly GCA_004024765.1. Lineage (NCBI taxonomy): Eukaryota > Metazoa > Chordata > Mammalia > Rodentia > Dipodidae > Zapus > Zapus hudsonius. The sequence continues at coordinate 6,614 of PVHP010037071.1, forward strand.
CCTGATTAGGTTGGCCACAGGAGAGGGGAGGGAGGGCACCTGAGGAGTACTCCATTTTGAATGAGGGTGTGGATATGCAGGTGATAGCACCTTTTCTTTCGTCTCCAAAATCATACCTCCCCAGCCAGTTTTTATAGTTCTGTAATAATACCCTAGAGACATCTCTACGCTGCTATGCACACAGCCCTCTATCCCACTCATTTCTCAACCCCACCTCAGGCAATTATACCCATCTCTCTCCATACATATCTGCTGTTCACCAGCCCTGGAGTTAGCATAGCCAGTTCTGGATAAGCCCGATGGATAGTTAACTATGGCATCTATCCCCTTAGCACAGTACTCACAAAGGTGCAGGGCTGTATAGCATACCAAATCTGCCAATCGGGCAGAGCCAAGGCTAAAAGAGCTTTTTCCACATGTGCTCTTTCCAAGATACCTTGGGGAAAAAAAGATTAAATGTTGAAATTTGTTGAGTCAGGATCTTGCTCTGTAGGCCAAGCTGGCCTTGAACTCATGGTCTTCCTGTATCAGCTGCCCAAGTACTTGGGATCACAGGCATGTTCCATCATGTCTGGCTGAAATGACTCCTGATGAGGGTCTCAATGTAAAAGAACACACACCTTGTAGTAATAATCTTCTCTGCTTGGTAGTTCCACCTGTGGGCAGGTGTGCCAAAATCAAGGGTGGAGCATTCTAGTTATGAATAGTCCCTGCAGCTTGACCCTGCTCCCCTCTCCTCCCCAGGTATAGATCTACCCAGGCTGACCTGGAATTCACCATATAGTCCCAGGCTGGTCTTGAACTCACAGGGATCCTACTTCAGCCTCCCAAGTGCTGGGATTAAAGGTATGAGCCACCGCACAGGGCCAGCTTGACTTTTTGTTTGGAATTTAATTAAAAAACATTTTTTTTTTTTGGTTTTTTTGAGGTGTAGGGTCTTACTGGAGACAAGATGAAACCCAAAAGAGACTTTTATTATAGTAGTATGTTACAAATACCTAAGAAACTATTTTCTTTACACTGCTGCTATTGCCACAGTTTCATCTCATGTACACCTCAACCAAATGACACGTTTGCCCTTTTCAGCTCTAGTCCTGGAGAACCACTAGGCTGGGGTGCAGCCTTCTTTCTGCCCTACCAAGGTCAGAAGTTGCTGATTTTCTGTAGAAGTGTTTGGCGCCGTTCTTCTGGGCTGATGTTCTCCGCAATGGACTTCAAGAACCGCTGTTCATTTACCTTCTGGAGCAAGGAGCTGACAGAAGGGTTGGTGTTGCTTAGGGTTTCGTAGCAGGTGAGGACTTCCAAGGCCAACACGTAGAGTGGCTCACAGACCTCCTGGGGCAGCATGGCCATGATGTGCAGCACGTGACAGAACATCTGGGTGTAGACGAACAGGGTTTCCTGGGTCAGGTCCTGGCCCACAGACTGTATCAACCTCACTGCATCCAAGATGTTGGTCAGACTGCTACAGAGGAGTTTGACCACGTGACTCCAGCCATCCACAGGAAGCCAGTTACGACAGCTTTGGCTGCAGAGAAATTGGAATGCTCGAAGGGAGAGGACAGAGAGTTGGAGCTCCTGGGCGAAGGGCTTCAGGTTGAGCAAGGGAACAAACTGAATGTACTCCAGACTGTAAGGGACATGCAGGAGCTGTTTCTCCAGCAGCCTCCGGGTCAACTGCTGGAGGTACTGCCACTCCCTAGGGCTGCACCAAGGCATGACTTGGACCAGGGCTACCAGGAAGCCCTTGCTGAACAAGCGGACCTCCTCAGGATTGCCCTCATCCACCACCAGGAGGGTGAGCATCTGCTCAGAGACGGCACTGGAGATGAAGCAGCACTCCATCCAAGCGAGAAGCCCTGTGCCAGGCCCATACCCTGGGTGGGCCTGGGAGGTCCACTCGGCCTCCGAAAGCTTACAGGTCTCAAAAAGGGTGGCTGGCACCTCACACTTGAAGTGGCCCTCAAAGAAGTTCTTCAGCCTCAGGCCCACAGTCCAGTCCAGCTGCTCTAGCTTGCGGTGGAGCCAGGACAAGGACTTGATCCAGGTATCCGGGGAGAAGGTCTCGGCATTGGCCAGCACGAGCTCACAAAGGAGCTCCAGGATGTGGACCACCATATCCTTGCTGTCCAGGGAGAGGCGTCGCTTCTCAGGGGGGAGCTGCCAGTACTTGCTGAAGCTGTCCAGGAGCCGACACAAGCTGAATAGCAGGGGGAACGGGGAACACATGTGCAGCCAGGAGTCCTCGAGGCCTGCGCTGGCTTCCAGGGTCTGGATGAAGAGCTTCAGACTCAGGCCCACCACCTCCTCATCCAGTGTCAGGAACGGGAGGACAAACTCCTTCAGCACCTCATCTGGCTCCAGGAGAGCAGCGACCGGGATCCCCTGGGGCTTCACAGGGTTCATCAGGCAGTTCAGGAGCTCTAGAAACTGCTTCTCTTCCTTGGGCGTGGAGAACTTGGGCCACACAGTTTCTTTGAGACAGGACACCATGAAAGTGGTGGATGAATTTGACCCTTGCTCTTCCACAAACCGCAGGGCAGGGAAGGCAGTGAGAATCTGAGCCAGGAACCGATGGGTGCCGAGACTGACGACAGCCATACTGCACATCTTCTTTACTGTGACTTCTGGTTGTATGACCACCAGGCGGGCCACAGACGCAATAGCTTTAGCTAGGCCCTGTTCTGAGGCACTCTGTGTGAGCTGGTTAAATGTCATGTTGAGGTCTTCCTGAAAACCCTCCAAATAAGCTGACAACCTGTCCGAGAGGCCCTTTCGCCCCCAGCAGTGCAGGACACCTGAGAGGACTTTGTTTTTGTCTGGCAAGGAGAGGTCTGCATAGCATTCCAGAGTCACACAGATCACCTGCTTGATCTGAGGTTGGGGGACAACTCTATCGGTCGTGATGACTTCTATCACCGTTTCCAGTAGCCTCAAAACCAAGTTTGGTTCTTGGAAAAGAGTCCTGTTATTAACTAGGCAGGCCACCCACTCATCTGAGAAGGCCCACTTCTTCTCAGAAGCAAAAATGTAGCACATCTCCATGTGCCGGTCCATCTTCTGCTCGATAATGGCCATGGCAATGGAGGCAGTGATGTCTTCGAAGCTCTTGTTGTTCAGCACCCTGCTGGTTTTCCTCAGGAAGTCTGTGACACATTCAGCCAGCTCAGAAACCATCTGTCTTTCCTCCTTGGACATGGTAGTGGTTTCCAGGTAGAGATTCAAGTTCTGGCTGAAGGAAGTCAGACTGTCACATAGCCGGTAGCTGTCATAATTTGTCCCCTGGCTACTGTTGAGCATGGCCTGCAGCTCCGTACCCCACTCCCGCAGCAGACTGTGCATGAGCTCAAAGCCCACGATAACGGTCTCGCTGGGGAGTTTGGCCAGCGAGGTGAGGCTGACATCCCGTTCTGCCTCCTTCACCTTCTCCGCCAGTGCCTGTTGATGGTAAGGGTTCTGGGTGTCTGAATTCCACACAGAAATCACTGTGGCCAGTTTGTCTAGATACATGGTGGCAGACACTTCCTGGGGGTCCTCCTCCATTAGTGCAAACACGGTCAGCATGTCAGCCAAGTTAGCGAGTGTGCAGCTCTTCTGCCCGCAGCACTGGACCCGCTTCTGGATTTGCTTCAGTCCGCCGAGCAGCATGGCCAACAGCGGCATGGTGGGACACACGTCGGGGTCTGACTTGAACCTCTTTGGAGGATGAGAGAATTCATCTGCAGAGGGCAAGTACTTGTGGGCCAGCGTACTGAACTGGGAGAGCAGTGGGTCCTGCTCACTGCCCTTGTGCTTCATCATCTCCCACCAGATGTCTAGGAAGAAGGCCACGTCCTTGGAAGACGTGTCAATAGTCATGTGCTCCAAAAAGCGCTCCAGTTCTGAGCGGCAGACAGTAGTGGGAAGGGCCATGAGGAGCTGGATGAAGAGTCCAGAAGCATCCAGAGACTTGAGCAGCTCAAAGAGGACCGTGTGATTGATGGCAGGGATCATATTACCCACGGAGAAGAACACGTCTTCCTGCCATCGGGTTTCCGTGTCGGAAGGGGTAGCAGGGTAGGGCTGAAGCAGCTTGGCCCAGATGATGATCAGCGCTTTCTTCTTCCAGGCAAACGGCTGGGAATGCACGGTGGCCGAGGAGATCTCCCTCAGGGCCTCCACAATGGGCCGCCCCACGTGTTCCCAGTCAGACTTTGTCAACTGCGCCAGTGCTTTGGGGTGGAACAGCTGCTCAGCCAGCAAGAAGCCGCCGTGCAGAATGGTCATTTCTTCACAGATATTCAAGGGTCCTGCACAGAGGAAACGTCAGAGTTTAGAGAAAAGTTTTCAAACAGCACTACAGCACTGGCTTGGCTGTCAAGGTTAGAGAGGATGAGGGTTTTTGAATGGCATCAGTGGGGAGGAAAAGGGGTGACAGTAAGTCTCTGCAGAGCTAGAGGCAGGACTCGGGGGAACAAAATATGGCTTCCAAGATCTCTAGCCTGGGAATTGAGAGGACAATGGGTTCCTTTTGAAAGGGAACAGAAAGAAATTCAGAACAGGTTTAGAAGGCAAATTTGGTTTTGGTTACTTGGAGTCTGAGACAACATTAAAAGGTGTCTTTCAGCAACAAGGGTTGGAGGGCAGTAGGAAAGGCCTGGCATGTGAGTCTAGGATGCCCAGCCCCCACTCTTTATTATTTTTAAAATTTTGAGGTAGGGTCTCACTCTAGCCCAGACTGATCTGGATGTCACTCTGTAGTCCCAGGCTTCAAACTCAAAGCGATCATCCTTATCTCTGCTTCCTGGGTACTGGGATTAAAGGTGTGCACCACCACACCTAGCTCAAAATTTTTTTTGTATTTTTAAATACACTTTTGCCAATAGTTTTCAACATTCCTTTTTCAATTCAGGAAGAGTTCACCCTATAGTTTTTGTCCAATCAAAGACAAGTTATTGAAGGTCCTGATTCTAGAGAAGAAACCAGGGAGTAGATATAATACTACACTACATAAAAGTCATTCCTTCACTGAGCTGTGAACTGACAACAGACTTACGAAGGAAGGCATGGGTTTAAATGCCAGATGTGACCTTGGACAGATTCTGAGTCTCCCTTCTGCTCCAGACCTCATGGTATAAACATGAGGAGAACCAAATGTATCTCCCAAGGAGAGAAGGTAAGGATTAAATAAGACACCTTGACAATAATCAAGCTATCAAGAGCTTGGTTCAAATGTTCCCTTATGTCTTCCCCAAACCTTCCCACTATTGACAGGACCAGAATCTGTCACTCTTCTTTGCCTCCAGTGTGGACACATCTTTATCAAATGTGTTTCCTTTGGCCTAGAGCCTAAAAGCAGAGAGCAAACACTGCTCGATGTTCAGTGTCCCAACTCCCTTTTCCCATCACCCAGAGATAAGACTTTCCAAGTCCCAAGAACCTATCTTCCCGATTTTCATAGGCCCTGCAGGAGACTAACAAATCTGCTCACCAACTGCTTGCTGACAAAAGGCCATGGAACAGCACTCCTGTGCAGTTCACACACTAAAGCAATCCATTTCCATGTCCAATGGCTAGGTCAGATTCCCAGAGTAAAGTTACTGTCGTGGTCTTTGGGAGTTAGAGCCTTTCCTTCTTGCTCAGGCTGTTCTGCCAGGCCCCAAAATACACTCATCTCCTTATTATTATAAATTTAATCTCATTGCATTTATTAACTCAGTTGAGCAGATGATTACCCAATACCTGCCTTTCAGACACGAAGTAAATGTTGCTCGAAAAAGTCCCAAAGGGAGCTTTGAGTGTTAGTTGGTGCTTGCGAGCAACTGCTTCATATATTAAGCACACGCAGGTGGTATACCTGAAGTCTTGTTCTGAGACAGGGTCTCCTGGATGTCTTGAAACTCACTATGTAGACTAGGCAAGCTTCCAACTCATGAGATCCTCCTGCCTCTGCCTCCAGAGGGCTGGATTGTGTGTGCCCACACGCCTGTGAAATCTTTTAATCTTTAATTTTACTTCCTGGTGATTCTTACACCTGTTTTAGAAATGGGAATCTCGAGGCCCAGGCACAATTTGTTCAGGATGTCATAAGCAAAGAGCACGGCTGCCCATTCCACTGCTTTACAGCCGGCTGAGGACAGGGACCCACATTTCTCCACAGCCTACTATTATTGGCACATCTTGGGGTGCCTCACCTCCGACTCTACCAGAACATCCTCCTGGTCTTACCCGCTTTTAAAGATCACACCTAGCAGGGTGGGGAGGCTTGGCAAGGGGCCATGATTTCTATCAGATCGGCTAAGTTGCAGTCAGGCTCAGAAAGTGCCACCCTCGCGTCCCTGCCATCCGGGGCCTGAAGGAAGGGCTGGGTCATGAACACTGCTAGGAACGCACACGTGGTCGCAACGAAAACTCCCCCAAGCTCTCTGGGAGGCAGTATCCGCGCCCCCGCCGGGTGGGACCCCCGGGACTGCCCAGGGGGAGCCCTCATCTCCCCAAGCACGTGCAGAGCTGGTCTGTCCGCGCTCCGGGGATCCGCTCGGGCTTTTCCCGTGGACGAGAGCGGCGGGCCACGGGGCGGCAGAGTGGCGGCTGGAGCCCGGCCTCCCGACCCCCGCTCTCCGAGGATCCCCCGAAACTTCCGCCCCACGAGTCGGGAGGGTTTGCTCGGCCGGCCCGGGCCTCTCGGAAGTGCGCGGCGGGCGGACCGCCGAGCCGGTCCCGCCCTCCGGAGGTTCGCGGCGCCCGGGTCCCTGGAAGTGCGTGGCGTGGCGGGGCACGGCCCGGGTACGGAAGGGGGAACCCACCTAGATCCATGGCGGCGAAGCTGGAGGCGACGCTAGGCCGCCCCTCCCACTCGCGGGGCGCGGGCTCCACGGCACAATGGGCGGTGCGAGGGGCGGAGCCACAGGCCCCGCCCCGCCGCCGCGCAGTCCAACGCCGACCTCCGGCTGCTCAGCGCGCGCACGCGCACTCCTCGCCAACAAGCTCGCGGCCTCGAGGACGCCGAGCCCGCAGCGCCCTCTATCGGCCCCAGCAAACCCGCAGGTATCGGGTGCAGTCTCTGAGCTCAGGCTGGCCTCGCTCGCGCACACCTTCACCGGGACCTGGGCAGCTCCCGCACACAGCAAACAGTGTGACCAGCAGTGGATCCGTGGGTGTCACACCTCCCCGGGGGCCCAGCCTCACAGACACACAACTGCCCTGCTTTCCATGGACAGCAAGCAGCAGCTTTAATTTTCAGGGTTCGTAGATGCCTTAGAAATGATGGAGTCCTTCCCAGAAAAATCACTGTGGGGAAGGTCCAACCCAATGGGCCCCAACTTTGCAACTTGTACTTATAAAATCCACATACACACACACACACACGAATGACTTCATCCCACATACTCTCTCCTCCCTTCTTTGTGATATCTAATAATCATCAGCCTTACATATTTTATAGCACCTAGGAAGGACAGAGGGGCCCAGCCTCTGACACCCCATGAGCCAAGTGGAATTTGAACTGGCCTGTGCTGCGATCAAGCAACTGAAAGGTCCTGTGAGCGACCAGGAGAAATTGCTGGTGTACAGCTACTACAAACAGGCCACACAGGGCGACTGCGACATCCCCGCCCCTCCACCCACAGAGCTGAGAGCCATGGCCAAGTGGTTGGCGTGGAACCAGAACAAAGGGATGTCCAAGATGGATGCCATGAAGATCTACATTGCTAAAGTGGAAGAGCTCAAGAAAAACGAGACTGGATAAGGACACTTTGGCGAACAAGGAAATAACATGGCTCCAGTGGGTAGGAAATGGGCTTCTTAAAAGACCTCGTGGCTGGAACATCCTGACAGGGCAGCAAGGTTAGCGGAGACATCAATAAATGACTTCAACTGCATGGGAGTGAGTGTGCTGTTACACTTTGTGTGGTTCGAACAGCACCCTTTGCCTTCCTAGTTCCAGTCTATTTAGATCTTTGGTAGAAAAGGGATGTGTGGGAGGTGAATCATGGAAACGGTCCAGGTTGGAGGTGGATGGTCTCTTGGGTTGTGGACTGTCGACTCACTAACAATGGAGGACCCTCCTGCTGTCTAAAAGCTAAGCTTCCAAAAGCCCTCACTGGAACACAGGCACAGTGAAGTTCAGGTTCTGATGGGGCCTTCTGAGACACAGTGACGTAACTGATGCGTTATGGCCCAGCAGAATGAGATGGCTTCGGAATCCCAGCCTGAGTAACTCATCTAAGGGTTGACGGCCACCTTCTTGGGATTGCTTGTATGAAAGCCTAGGCTTGTGTGGGGCCGTATGTGTAGATGCATATGTGGGATTTGTTGAAAGAGTACTCCTTCCCAACCACCAGAGACACCAGTGTGAAGCCACTGTGCCTGGAGCTGGGACAGGAAGTGCAAGTAGAAGAGCTTTTAAAGACATTTCCAAAAAGGTCTGCTGAGGCATGACATTTCCCAGTACTTTTCCTCAAAACTTATTTGCAGTGGTAGAGCCCTGGCCTAGCATGTGTGAGGCAAAGTAAAACTACTCTCAGATCAGGCCCACTCCAAGAGGAACATTAACGTAAGGATTTGAGAGGACAAAGGTAGCCACACCTCAGACACTAAGATCATCTGTTCATGTATTTTCAAGAAGCTGCTGTGGATAAAGCAGCAGTTTTCTTTTTGAGGTAGGGTCTTGCTCTAGCCAGGGCTGATCAGGAACTCACTCTGTATTCTCAGGCTGGCCTCAAACTTACAGTGATCAGGCCCGAGTGCTGGGATAAAAGGTGTGCACCCCCATACCTGGCTGGACAAAGTACGTCTTAAAAACTTTAGACTTGTGTAAGTACAGGTATGTATGTGTCATGTGGAGTTCAGAACAACCTCGCTTCCCACAGAGGCAGAGCCTCATTCACACACCAGGCTCGCTGCAGACCTTGTCTACCTCCCACCTCACCAGACAGGCATGTTGGGATTCTACACGGATGTTTTGCCTTTGGCTTTATGTGGGTTCTGGGGATCCAAACTCAGGTTGTCATTTGCTCAACAAACGCTTTAACAGCGGAGCCATCTCCCCAGCTCACAGTTCATTTATTTTCTTTTTTCTTCCTTTCTCTTCGCTCTCTGGAGATAGGTTCTTACTATGTACCCCTGGCTGGCCTGGAACTCGCTAAGTAGACCAGGCTGGTCCTGAATTTAAGAGCCTCCTGCCTCTGCCTACTGAGTCCTGGGGTTGCAAGCATGAACCACTATGCCTGCCTATAAACTACATTTCTTAATGAAATCAGTGATTGAACCACTATTACAGCTATAATCTGGGAAAACCCTAGAGTAGAACAGGATGTTGTTCATCTTTTCCTTCTGTGTGGTACTATAGACTGACCCCAGAGTGTCATGCATGCTAACTATGTGCTCCACCACCCATCTGCTCTCACGGCCATGCTCAGTCACCTGTCCTCAGTAAGCCAGCTAAATAGTGAAAAGCAGAAATAGAAGTATTCCATGTGGCACATCTTTCTCCAAGGCAAGTTCTTCAGAGGGCAAACAACAAGCTTCAGCCCTTTCCTTTCTCAGCAGGAGATGCCTGGGGAAATTCCACAGTTTCAGTGGTGATAGTCACCTGGAATCTCTTCTTTCCTGAGAGGACCAGTACAACCTGCCAATAAGGGTAACAGTGAGGTTCCGATTTACCAGAAACGGTGTGATTTCAGGATTGGTATCCTCTCAGCGAGTCCTTTCCAATTTCCTCACTTTATTCTCTGAAATTTGAACTTGGCCAAGGACACTTACAATGAGATTTAAAGACTGCTTTAATGGCTTGATTTCCATCATGTACTTTGAAATACGACGAATACAGTTAATTCTAATGATTAGAACCAATTTGTTGTATAGAGCCGAACAGAAAATTATCAGGCTGAAGACCTTATTTAATCCATTTCAAAAAAAATTTACACATGTGTGTGTGTTATGCTAAGTCGGACTCTTGCCACCAAACATATGTACCACTTTTGAGTCCAGCTTTATGTGGGTGTTGGGAAATTGAACCTGTGTAGTCAGACTTAGCAAGCAAGCACCTTTAACCACTGAACCATCGCCCCAGCCCCATATAATCCATTTTAAAGATATCTAACATTATATAGAACTGGGCATTAGAACACAGAGCATTAATCTTTTTTCCTGTGTTTTCTCTGGTTACAAAAAATGTAAAAGCAAAAAAAATTTAAAAATAAAAAATGGGGGTGCTATCCAAATCTTTTTGTTCAAGGGATAAATTTCTAAAAAAAAAAAAAAAAAATCAAACATCAAGCCTTGCACAGGGCACACATCTGTAACCCCTGAACTTGGGAGACTGAGGCAGGATCACAAGTTCAAGACATGGTGGTTGGTGGTACACACTTTTAATCCCAGCACTTGGGAGACTGAGGTTGGAGAACTGCTAGGAGTTCAAGGCTTGAGGTTTGTGGCTACAAAGTGAATTCCAGGTCAGCCTGGACTAGAGTGAGAGAAAACAAAACAAAACCCCTTAAGTGTCAGAAGCCCTTCCATGGTAGAAATGAGA
>PVHP010037072.1:0-17576 GCA_004024765.1 Zapus hudsonius
TGTATATTTTTTTCTTTTTTTAAACATTTATTATTGATAATTAGATACAGTGTATGAGCAAATTTTATCGCGGTACTCCAATTTCCCTCCTCCCTGTCCCCAACCCACTGGGGACCCTTCTCAGTGGGCTTGCCGGGTCAGTCTATGGGGTAGGAGGTTATGATTAGCTCATAAGGTAGCCTTGCCCCCCCCCCCCCCATTTTGCCTGTTGTTAAAAGCATATGTCAGCAAGCCTGCCGACCAGATTTCAGCTCCTCATCGCTCATATAAAGCTAGTGCACATAGACACAAAATTGTCAGCACACCATCTCAATGGGTGAAAAGCCATGGGAAGTGAGATCAGGAGCTTCCCAAAGCCCATGCAGCCGGCTTGTCTGTCTTTTTCAGTGGTAAAAACAAGAGAGACCCTAGAGAGGATCGACACCCCAACACAGTCTGTCCTCTGATCTCCACATGCACACACCCATGCACATCCGTTATCATACTGTAAGGGCTGAGACTTGTAACTGCTGGTGAACACCAGAAGCCTTCACCCAAGGTACCAAGGGTCTGAATCTTAGTATGTCAAAAATTTGAACAAGAGAGAGAGAGAGAAAGAGAGAGAGAGAGAGAGAGAGAGAGAGAGAGAGAGAGAGAGAGAGAGAGAGAGCAATCTCTTATCACACAGGTTTATTCATATCAGGGCAAGTTCAGGGGGTTGTTAGTAGGAATGGGAAGGCAGCCCACCACGATATGACTAGGGAGATTCACAAGGGAATCTTAAAAGTGCACAGAATCACCAACAGTGGAGAAATACACACATATAAGGAGGAAAAAATATCTCTCCTTCCACCCCTCAGATCCAGCCAGTGGCCAGTTCTGGGGGGGGGGGGAAGAGGGTTTAACTCACCACCTGGAACCCAGCCTCCAGCAGTCAGGAAAAGGAAAAAGCACCTTCCGAGCATAAACTTTGATTATTAAAGTTTTCCTTGGAAGAGGGGCCAAGGAGGAGGAGCTTTTGGCAACATGACATGTGGTCACTGTTGGAGACCACACCCTGTCTACCTATGGGAGAGGGTCTTCCTCCTAACCTCTCTCAGCACATACACACAGGCACATGCACATGCATGCACACACACAAAAAAAAAAAGTAGGAAAAGTACTAAAAATAAAACTATTTGCCTTTTTAACTCTGGTTTAGTTTAAAATCAGTCAATTGTAAATTCTATCACATTAAGAAATAAGTGTACATTTTCAGTAATCAACCTGTGTATTACAATAATGACTGATTATTGCACATAAAGTCTGTTAAAATGGTTTTTAAGTGTAAAGATCACAATGTTGTCTATAATTCAGCAATTAATAATAGTGTTAATGAAGTCGATCATGGAAACACTAAAGGCCTTCACACAAGTAAATAAAAATAACATCACAGCACATGCTGTTTTAAACCAAAAGTCTTCCACCTCAGTGTTCCTTTGTCTTGATAGCTAACAAATTATTTGCATGTGTGCGCATGCGTGTGTGCATATAGTTATGCGCAAACACTTGCCATTGCAAACAAATGTTAATCTGCTTTAAATGGGGATTAGGGAATTGAGCACAGGCTGGCAGGCTTTGCTCACAATTGCCTTGATCTGCTATATCCTCACCCTAGCCACTAAGTCTTAATTATAGCTTACAAGAAAAGATGGAAATGGAGAAACTGGAAGCCAGACCATGGCCCAGAAGTTAGTTCAAGCTGCTTGCTTGTAAAGCCTGTTGTCAGGGCACAAAAAGTAGTACAAGTATCCAGTGTTCATTTAAACAGCAAGGGGCCATGGAGAGTCCATGCACATACACACATGCAAATAAATTTTTAAAACACAGGGAAACACAGAAACAAGATGAAGTACTATAGATTCGTGTATTCTGTCATTCTGTGATCACAAACAGACTAAGTATAAATAAAAGATTGTTGGACAAATTACAGCTATGTGACAAAATGCTGGACCAGAGAGATTATTATAAAGAATATCTTGAAGGAAATGTGAGATATAGAATAGGTAGGTGATATAAATTATTATTTAACTTATTCTGGGTAACATTGACATTTTGTACACATCGACTTTTTCTTGATTTTAAAATTATTTTACCTTGAGTCTAAATATCAGGGTGTCAATCATTTATATTTTGATATTTCAACATAATGTGCTATACTATAAATATTTCACCTAAATTGTTTCCAAAATTTTCAAATATTTGAATGTGTTCAAAAACTAACTTTTGTTTTTACTCTAAATTATAATGTTCTTTGTGTTTTAAGTTGATCAAATTTCTAGCTTTATAAAACTATTAGTCGTTTTAAGAAATGTGTTATAATTTTATTTTTCAAATTTTGTATTTCATTACACGAATCATTTTTTATCCCGATAGTAACTGTCTTTGAAATTTTCTGTTTTCATTTTCAAATTGAGTATGGATGTATAGAATATGCATATTTCAATGCTCTCTTTTTCTACTGCAGTAGGGGACTCTGACTGATCTACATGACCCACATCCCTGAAAAGTTGAAGCCCAAGACACCATTGCAATTTTGCCAAGAACATTTGTGTTCCCTTCTGTCAAGAGTCACAAACAACCTGGCACCAGTTTACACTTGTGATTTTGTTTAATCAACTAGGAACAAAATGGGAACTCAACAAAGAATGAATGTGAATCCCTTCGACAATCATGTTGCTTTCCCAGAACAATTTTTTTATTGTGCATGGCATATCTACAAGTGTGGAGAAAGAAAATTCTGGAAAGCTTGGAGAAAAAAAAAAAAACTTTCCTCCTTTTCCAGATAATGTCAAGTGTAAGTGGATGGGTTAGAGAGATGGAAGGCAGGCAGAGAGAATGTGAAAGTTTTTCTCTGGGCCTCAGCACCTTGAGGACCCCTGCCCTCATTTTCTAAAGACCACTAGTCATGTCAGACTGGGGAGATGGGGAGGAAAAAGGGTTCCTGTTATTTGTCCACATTGGTTGTACTGGAGCAAAAGAAGCTATACCACTTCTAACAGCTGGGAGGCTTTTTTCCAAGGCCCATGAAAAGTTCAGTCTCACTGCAGTCACTAGTCACTCTGGATCATGAGCAGGGTGTGTGGGCAGAGCCTACACTTCAACTCGGAGGAAGGTGTCTCTGATCTGCATTGTCCCTTGTGGGTGCCTCATCCTCAGACTGGTGGGCATGGCAGGTGCCCACAGCCTTGGGTCAGTTTGCAGGTATGCGGCTGTGCTCTTTGTCTGTGGGGGGGGGGGATCCTCGCTGGCCTTCTTAACCTTCTTCTTTTTGGTCCCAAGTGACACCTGGTCTCCATTAACTGTGTCGGTGGCCCCACAGCCAGGGGTGGCTGCTATGGTCATGTCAGTGGTGGCCACCTTCTTGGTTCTCTTTTTCAACTTCACTTTGTTCTCCTTGGCTTCCATCACGACATGGCCGTGGATTGCTGACTCCTGGAGAATGTCAGAAGCCTACCCGGCTGCCTCCCTGCATCGCCGCCTCTCCTCGTCACTGTCCTGACTTCTGGAGCTGGGGGACCGTCGCTTTGAGTGGTGAAGCTTCTTCCCCTGGGCCTCCTGGAACGGATGTGAAGAAAAGGCGGAAGCCATTGTCCTCTGAGGTTGCTTCCTACACCTTGGCTTTTTGCGGCCCCTTCACGACTTCTGAGATGGTGACGAAGCTGTCCAACAGGGCTCCCAGCTTCTTGGCTACGTGGGCTCAGAACTCAGGGTAGTCTGGAGCTCATTGCCATCTTGGTCGTGCTGGTCCACCTTATGCCTGAAGCTCGGCTGGGTGGTAGGCACCTGGTTGCTTGCAGCTTCTCTGCTCGAAGTCCCAGGCCGGCCTCCCGGGACCGCATCGTCGCCTCCGCCGCCGCCGCTGCTGCTGCTCCCCGAATCGCTCATTGTAACCCTGGGCGCCACCATATTGAGTTGTCGCTCCCAGAACAAATTTTTTGGGGCAGGCAAGTGGTGATGTCTAGTGAAGAGGGGGGGGGGGTGATCTGAAGCTCATTATGACACAGAGAATAAATACCTTGGAGGTCTTCCAGCACTGTTGGGACGCTTTTGTTCTCTAATAAAACGATTCAATTCTTATTTGCCAAATGTATGGGCATATACAATAGGTTGTTAGTTGTCAGAAATAAACAGTAAAACTTATCCAGATACAAAAATGCACCATTTTTCTAGGTGGATTGTACCCTTTATCAAGATGTTATTGGAAGTAAATGTATAAGAAGTATAAATCAATCTCTCAAATAAAATTGCAGTCAAGTGTCCTTGTGATAAGCACCTTCATGGTTTAAATAAAAACATCTTAAGATATTAATGGCAGAGGGTACTTGAAAAATTGAAGCTAATTTATTTTTTTTTCAAGTGCAGAGGGCTGCTGTGTGGAGAGGTTGGTACTGAAAAACACAGGCATGTGCCCCCTAAGTGCCAACTGCCAGTTGGAAGTAGGGCCAGCAGACTTGGCATGCATCAATTTTCATTTATTCACTGTTAAAAACATGAGGATAACCAGAAGTTAGTATTTATTTCATGATGAGAATTATGCATGTAAAGAATTTTATATTACTAAATATAAACTGGCATGTTTTATTGTACATTTCTTTTCCTGGCCATATCAATGCCAGATGGTAGAATAGTTTGATAGCAGCACTAAAATGTATTTAATATATATAGATTTAGTGATACCAAAAATTAATTTACATTTACAAAATTATTTATAATGCAAATATTTTAAAGCACCAAAATATATCATGTTTTAACAATACAACCTATTATATATTCAACTATTTATTTTAGCTAGTTTAACATATTAAAACTATTAATATTATTAATATTTAACATATTAAACTGAATAGAGTAATGGCATCTTTAACTTCTTATTTTGTGTTGATCACAAATTGATATAACATATTTAATTTAAATGTTAATTTAAAGTATCTCATGTCATGCCACATGATAATTGTTGGAAAATAATCATAACTGTGGGTATATTTCATTGATTTTGATCTGAAAGAGTTTCCAAGTAAAGTGAATAATTCTGCATTTTGTCAACTCATGGTTTTTAGTAGAATAGGTTTTATCTGCTTGAGGAAATTCTGAGTATCTACTGATTGATTTTATAGTCAATGTAGCATAAACATAAAACATTTTGTATCATCATCCAGTTAATTTATTAGTATTTTGTTGAGTTAGTCTCCTTTTGTTATGTATTACATGAGTGGGTTTTCTAAGGTCTATTATCCTGGATATATTGCAATAAATCATTTTGCTTTTGCCTGTATTATAAAATTATGGTTTTCATTAGATTCAGGTGGCTTTTCTTAGAAGTCAACATGGTCTTAATGGCTAAAAATAAATTTATTGTCTGTAGTCCTGGAAATCAGAAACATAACATGGTACATGGATCTAAATGCACAGTACTATCTGACTTCATTATCTCTTAAAGCTCTACGGCAAAGTCTTTTTGTTTAAATTCTAGTTTTCAGAACACACGCAACTTGGTTTGTGACTCCTTTACATCTTGATATGCATCCATGTGCATTTGTGATTCTACCTTTTACTGTAAAAATGGTAAATAATTTTCATCACATTTTATTTTGGATAACATACTTAAACCATATCACAAATAAAGCAAGACAAAACAAAGGAGAAACAGCACATTTGTACAGGAAGATAGGAAGACAGCAAAAAGAAACTTACTCAAATATGAATTAAGAATAAATAAAAAAAGATGTGCTGTTAATTTGCTTGAACCACTATTGGAGTTGATGGAAACAGATTGAATGGGCAAGGATATTGACAAAAGTTGGTTTTGTTTAACAGGTGCATCAAAGTCCAAGTATTTTAGAAAACTATTGTTAATTCTCTCAGGCTACATTCTGTGTAAGATTTTGGTCTTCACTCTTGGCACAGGATGGTACAGATGGATAAGAACTCTTTCTTTGGAACCCTAATTTAATTCCAACTTCAACTTCACTGCTTATATGCTCAAATGCAGAAAAGAGTGAAATTAAGGCAAAGCTCTCTCCTACTGCTTCTTAATTCTTAGGAAGCAAGGTGTTGGCTGCCCCTCTCTGGTTACCAGCCTGAAGTATTGAACTGTAAGGCATCACACTCTTAACCCTCCACACTGTGATTCTGTCCCTGAAGCCATGGCCAGTGGTTGACAATGAGTCTTCATTGAAGGGACCATCCAAGGGGACCTCATTTGGTGTTATTCCACATGGTGCTGCTCATTTCACTGCCAGCAAAAGAAGATAACTGACTAGTGAGAGTACATTAAAAACCAGTACCCAATTTATAGTCATATAAATATGTGTGTCAATGTATATGTTTGTGCATGGGTATATGCATATATATGGCAATGTATAAATGGAAATTATGTGTGTGTTTTCCATTTGTACTAACTTTTTGTAAGAACATTTTATGGAGGCTAAAAGCTTTCAAATTTTGTTTGGGCAAATGTCTTATGTCATTTAATGAAAAACCTATAAATCACTTGGAATCAGCAGATTGATATTGAGTATATACAAGACTGTATCACATTGGTCTTCACAAACATATTCACAAAGGACTAAAGAATCCTGGAAAGTCATTATAGGCTTTTCTTCTTTGTAGTTTAATAACTAGAGACTTCAATAAAACTCTAAACCCCTCCACTTCACTCCTGCCCGATTGTGGAAAATGTTAGCTATTTTCCAAGGCTACTTTTGTTTTGTTTTGACTGACCCAGTTTAAATGATGTAAATTCAGTAACAGGCTCAAAACAAGGACTGGTCTCTTTATTACATTAACTAACTTAGGTCATGAAATTTCCCTGTGAGAAAGACATGACATTTTAGTACTTTTAAAAACCAGATTTTCCATCTATTTTTCATATTGTAGTCAAACAGGTGTCATGCATTCACTTGTGTGAGAAGCTCCCCTGGTTTTGAGTCAGCTTGCTCTCATGCCCTAACCATTCACAGAGTCGATGGGTGTGGAGATGAAGAAAGGATCTGAGAGCAGCAGTCAGTATTCAAGAGATTTATGATAACCGAAAGCTGAAATTGCTTCTCTACATGTTGGCTGTAACCGAAAGAAAATTACCCTCCTTTTTCACCAGTGAAAACTATTTTGCTCTAGTTTTCAGTTATTTAAATAAAGAACATGAATGTATTACTAATGTAAAAAAAAATTCAACTAGGTCATTTCAGTGTTGCTGGCTTCTTCTCTTTTATTAAGATTACCAAACCCTAATTTTCACGTGAAAATTGGGTATCATTCTGTCTCTGGCTCTCATGCACATAATATTGTTTAGATGAGCTTTGGTATCTGTGTCTATCTTTCATCTACATATGACATAAGTCATTTTCAACAAAACTTTGTTAAAATAGATTATCCTTTAATTTCAAAACTTTATACTGCCCTTGCCAAAGACTACTCAGGAATAGAAATAAAGTATATATTTGGATAAGATGATTGTGTATCTTATAGCATGGTTGATATTCAAAAGTATAGACATTTTATTTTTACCCTGCCAGTAGAAGAAATTTGGAATACACATACTCATACTGTGTGTCTAAGCTGCTCACTTTCCTTCTTTCTCTAGAATTTCCAAATCACTATGTCAAGTCAAAAAGTTTTAAAATCAGATACAAAACAATAAGAAGAAATATTAAGAAAAAAATGGCTCTGAATGGAGAGGTTGAGGAGGTTCCTCTCCTGCTAGGGTATCCCCCATCAACTCAGGTCCACTTGGTGGAGTTCGGTTGTCCGCAGTTCCTGTTGATTTCTGAAAAATACAAACAGAATCTCCAGCGGAGAGTGAGATCATTATTGGTTAATTGAGACAAATATTGCTAGTTTGGTGAGCACTTGAAGGGTGTAGCCTTTCTGAAGACCTATGGTTAGTGAGGACTTCCCCTTGGAGATGGGTTTTTGGTCACCATTCAAGGTTAACTTGGATCCACTACCAGTCCAGGGTTCCCTGCCACTGAGCGGAGCTCATAGCCAATAAGCCAACTGTTGATTACTCACCCAGGTTGAGCTCCACTATTGCAAAAATGGGCACTTCTTGTCTTGCTTATCTGTGCCATATAGCAGAGTGTTCTGCATTCTCAGGCAATTGGTTGTTGCAGCTTGAGGATGCGCCCTGCTTTCTTGGAATATCATTGGTCTGGTTCCCCTGACAGCTCATGCAACACCTTCAGGCATTACACAGACTAGCCTTCTGGGAACTGGATTCATGCGGATTCAGCAGTGTCTCTCAGTGTTGTATGATAGCAGTCTGTGGTATCTTCAGCAATAGGGTCTTATCTTTTGCCTGAGGTGGGTGTTCAATAGCTGTGACAAAAGCTTGTCTTATATTAGGGACTATGTAGGTCACTGTGATCAAAAGCTCATTGTGGGCAATCACTAAATACAGAGAGCTACTAAAGAAGTTCTGTCATGAACAAGACCTATTCCCACAGCAAGTCAGAACTCTAGGGAAGGATAACAGAGAAAGATACCAAGGATGCCCAAAATAATCCAAAACACAAATCCAGAGACTCTTAAGAACCTAATAATTATGAAAACTTTAAAAATCACCCACCATGACTCAGGAAAATTTGTGGAAGAGGTGGTGGAAAGAATGTAAGAGCCATGGAAGGGGAGAAAATATCTAATGCATAAAGGGGTGTGACGTCCGGGTTTTAAGGGGTTTTCTCTAATAACTTATGATGGTGAGCATATTGTTTTGTGTGTATATATATATATATATATATATATATATATATATATATATATAATTTTATACCAATAAAATGTTTAAAAAAGAAAAAGTGATTCATCCTCACTAGTTTTAAGGTATTTTCTATTGTTTCTTAAATGACAGAAGCTTTTTATTGCTCAATCAACACCCATAGTAGCACATTACATATGAAGGTTGTTAGGTTAATATCTACAATCAAACATTCAATGATAAAGTAGAATAAGTGGTGAACATTTTACTTTAGTGTCCTACACAAGTATGTTCATTAACCTTAACAATAAATAAGAATTGACAAGTCTAAATTCAATGTATAAAAGAGCCTTTTATTAGTTTTATTTAATATTAAAATAAAATCACTGGATTTATAGCTATGCATTGCTATCTGTATATAGGAAAAATTTTCAATATTGTGACATGGCCAAACAGGGAAGGAAAGAGGTATTGAAAAAAATATTAATGTACAATATGCTTGTGTTAAATTTTTTAAAGTCTATTATTAATGAAATAATGCTGGAAAAGAGAAGAACTCAGGAAAGAAAATATCTATGTAGTTTATAAATCCCAGATTGACTCTGGATTTCTAAATTTGTCCTGTTTACTACATTTTTCCTGATATTTCTGCCTTATAATGAACTTACATTATTGATTGTGATCATTAGAAAAAATCTCCCTACTAATTCATATTTGTAAATGCCAGATACTATGATTTATGTGAGATAATTACTTACCACAGGAATATAATGGTTGGTAGATAATCACTCAATCAATTTAAAACTTCTGAATAAATAAGGTGATGCAGATAATTTACTCTGTTTTCCTTGTCAGTATGCGTAGGAAATTTAATACTTTAATTGTTAAACAATTTGCTCTTAAATAATGGCAATAAGTGGCATATTTGTCAATAAAAGTATAAAATGTATATAAGAAGTTTTTTATTGCATATTCTTCATATTGGAATTGTGCATATAACTAGAAATTTATAAACCAGCATCATCATCACCAAAAATATTAACTAATAATAACCATGATGAATACAAACTACATAAATACAAATTACATAAATAGATATAAAATTATCATTCAATTATGATTAACTGTTGTTCATAAATTAGGATATATTATTTCAGAAAAAAAACTATATAAATGGAATCTAAAAGAAAAACACGTGAAACTGCATAAGGGCAGAATTCAGCTTGGCTTAATCTCCTTAGAACACGGGCATAGAGAATGATAATGAACCACAATGTTGCATCTGTGATAAGGCTGGTTACTTGAAAATAAAAATGAAAGAAGAAAAGCAAATGAGAAACTAAATTCTCTGCCAGATATGGTGATATTGGCCTGTAATCCCAACACTCATGAGGCTATGAAAATATTATGACCTCAATACAACATATACTGTGAGAAGTGATTGTATCAAAAAATATATAAACTAATTTATTTATCCAATATAGTTACTGCTCCTTACTGGTCTCAAATCTGAAAAAAAGAAAGCTGGGCTCTCACAACCCTATGCTTTTGCTTAGAAACACATCCTCTAGCACGGCTATGCCTCCCAAATTGCCACAAACCAGAGACCAAACATTGAAAGCACATGAATTTATGGGGGGCATGGGATTAAAAGCAGTACATCTACTTGTTCATTTATTTAGAAGAATAATTAGAAGTTAAATTACAGCATATAAACTCCAACAAAAAATCTGTGAGAAAATATTATTTCTCTCTCTCTACACACACACATATATATGTATATAAAATATATGGATATATATTGAGGATATATATTTATTTATTTTGATATCAGATAGGTAGATAACCAAAAATAATTTCTCACTTAAAATACCTCTTATATAGGTTAAAAGAGTCAATTTTACTCATAGCTGGAAATGCAAAAATGGATATCATATCATAGTGAGATTCCAATGCTACAGATCACTTACCAGATGGCAACAAGTTAATAATTATGACAATTCATTCTTTTACCAAAGCTATGAGAAAAAAATATGTTCAAATATTGCTTGTTGGAGGGCAAACTGATCCAACTATTTCGTAATTAAATTTGGCAATATGTAACAAAATTCTACAAGTGTTAAGTCTTCAATAAACCTTCCCACTTTAGGGAACTTTTCTGAAACAGTAACAAAATAAATATGCCTACACACTAACATTACTTATTTTAATACTGCTTTTTACTATAAAACGTTAGAATTAAGCAAATATCCACTCATAGAAATGTAGCCAAATAAACTATGATACAACTCACAATGACATAGTGTAAAGGCTTAAAATGAGGAGCAAGATCTAATATGTAATTCTAGTATTTAAATGAAAAAAATAAAATACAAAATCTGCATCACCCTACTTCCTATATTAGAATCAGGGAGAGGAGGATGAAAATATGTATAGCTAAATGCTATTCATTACAGAGAAGAGAGAAACAAAAAAAGTGTTAATACATTTTAAAATCTTCACATTCCTGGAAAAATACAGTACTTATTATCTAAAAAATTACTTTGTCTAAAACTCTAAAATACAGCAGTACTTTTGAGATATCTAAAGTTACCAAAAAAAAAATAGGGTCTTTTTTGTAAGTAGAGATTTAAATGAACAATATTTATTACGGTTCAAACACCCAAATTGCCACCAATTTGGGATCAAGTATGAGGCTTAATCTCAAACACATGAAGCTATAAGGAATAGTCACTTTCAAACTGCCACATTCCACCTCTGGTCTCTCATAGAGTCATGACAAAAAATACATTCAGTCCAACTTTCTTAGTCACCCCACCATTTTTTAATAATCCCCAAACTATTCAAAAGTGTAAAGTAAGTCTCAGCAGAGACTGAAGACAGTGTCTGAGCTGTGAGCTTATAATTCAAAACACAAATTTCATAAACAGGATAGCACAGAGTAAACTTTCCCACCACAAAACTAATGCATAGCAAGGAAAGATATAAAACCAGGAATCATCAAGTCTAATAGCATCCTGTCTGGCATCTCGAGCTCACAATGAAATCTCAAATTCAAAATCCAGACATAGACCCATATAATGGCATTCTACTATCCTGGCATCTCGAAAATTGTGGGTTATCTGCTTCAACACACAGTTTTCCTCACAGCTTAAAGTCATGACCCATCATGGGCTCTATGTAAGGACTATGACTCTTCACAACATTATCTAGAGACCATCTTCAATAAACTCTAGTGCAAATATGCTAATCCTTTCATTTCTACATTGACAATACTATAAAAATCAGTAATTGATGGGCAACAAAATTGGTTAGTCCAAGGTTAATAAAGCTGAATAGGAAGAGCAGGACACTCTTTCAGCATTCTTATTACCGGACCCTTCTTTTCCAAAGAGTGAAAATCCCTCCATTGTATCAAATTAGGGCAGCTGGTACAGCCCTAATGCTGGAAATTTCTTAGTCAATTACAGCTGCCCTCTATGGAATCTATGATTTTCATTTCTTTCTGTGCCATATATAGCACTCCATGACTTTTTGTTGTTGTTGTTGAAACACGCATATTTATTGGCAAAGAAAGTAAAATGACAATATAGTATAGTATTAAATAAATTATCCAGATAAAGTGTGAGCTCATTAATTTACATATAAAAATAGGATAAAAATTAATAGAGATAGGACTTTATGGTATGAAATTAACAGAACTCTTTAGGTGGTACAATTAGGAATGGTTCGCTTATTTGAAAAAATATTTTTTATTTCATCTGATTTTTTTTTCAATTTTCAGTTTTCAATTTTCAAATTTCAGTTTTTAAACTCAGCTTTGTTCAAGTTCTCAGGACGTAGGAAAGACAGCATCTCTATCTTAACATTACATAAGCTGTTTCTAGCCAAGACTCAAAAAGACCCTTTCTCCATCTGTAAACTCTACTGTCCACAGTTCTCTCTACATTTAGATATTTCTCACCAGAATTATCCATTACTCTCTGCTTAGAGCTCTGCTAGGGTTCTCTCTTCCAAAGTTCCAAATCCTCCCACAGGATTCCGACAAACCACTTTCAAAAGGCTAGAAGTGACATGGTCAGGTTTGTAGCAGCAATGACTGAAATTCTCACTATCAATTTCCTGTTCTAGTTACTTTCTCATTGTTGGGAAAAAAACATCCAACAAGAAGCAGCTTATGCAAGAAAAGGATTTATTTCTGGTTAGAGTTTTGAGGGTAAGTTTCATCTGGGCAGAGCAGAACTGAGGTTGAGTGTCACAATAAATATTTTTGGCTTAACACAGACAAGATGTCAAATATTGTATCATTACCAGAAGTACTTGTTTGCTTTTATTATTATATTTACTTCTTTCACATTTCTACCCTGTCTAATCCTTGACAACTGTTACCTCTTCTCAATTTCTATAGGATTTTTCTTTATTTCATTAAAATAATGCTAAATTAGTTTGACTCAAGTAAATGCTTAAACTTTGGCACTTGGCATTTTGGCACTAAGCATAGTTATCTGAAGATTGGTCTAAACTGAGGTTGATGTCATCAACCCCTCTCTTTTAACTGATGAGTTATATTACAGGCATCAACGTTCTATATTTGTCAGTAACTCACTGAAGGATATCTGAGTTGTTTTTAGTTTGAATTTCTTCTGAATAAGGATGCTGAGACCATTCATGTACATTTTATGCTAGTGTAAGCCTTCTTTCTCTGGGATAAATGCTAGTTACATAGCTATAACACTTTAGAGAAATACTCCAGTTGTTGTTCAAAGAGGATGGACATTTTTGTTCTCTCTAAAAAATAAAACTGAAAACAAAAATGCCCCAGTTGCTCCACATCACAGGCAGGGATTGATGTCAGTTTTGTTTGTTGTTACTTAGAGTCATCTCTCTAGACAATGGGGAAAGCTTCACCAATCAGTACCTGAGTTTGTCCCATGCTATTCCAAAACAAAACAAGGCTGGATACTTCATGACAAAAATGCATTATTTAGTTAATCATTGTAGAGCCCAGAATCTCATGTGTTGGCCATTTTCAGTGTTATATCATGTTATGTCAGATTCCTTCAAGTTGTGTATATATGTGAAAGGAATGAGACAGGAAGCCAGTGAACATTTGGATTCTATGAGTAGACTACATTAATTCCTTCTGAGGGTGTATTCCCTATAACAAATTATCTCCAAATGGGCACTACATTTAAAGATCTTTCTAATTCAACATATTACATAACCAAGATTTAAGCACATGAAATGTGAAGAAATACACTTATGTCTGAGCTATAATAACACTAACCAAGGATATGATAGTATTTCTTTTATTTTTTTATTTGAAACTTTATTGATAGCTTCAACAATTGTAGGCCATAAACTATTATGATTCCCTCCCCCATAGCTCTTCCCCTTCTCAATTAGTCTCTGTTTTGTTTCAGTATCATCATCTTTTCATCCCATTATGTATAGGTATTATCAGGCACTGTGAAGTCCAGAATATCAAGGCCTTTTTATGTCTGGAAATTTGCATTATATACAATTCTACCCTTCCTTTGGCTCTTAACAATCTTTCCACTATAACTTCCACAATAGACCCTGAGCCTCAGGAAGTGTGATGAAGATGTCCCAGGGCTGAACACTCCACTATCATTTGTTCTCAGCACTATGATGTCTTTTGTGTTATCCGAATGGTCACCACCATCTGAAAAACAGAAGTTTCTCTAGCCAAAACTGAGAGTGGTATTACTGTATGAATCAGTGTACTATATAAAAATGGTAAAAATCAATGAGCATTCACTATAATACTTTTCAATATGGTGAGAAATAGTATATCTCAGATCTCCATAAATTCTTTGTGGGAGTGAATGGAGGTTCTTTGACTACTCTGATGATTCAGAGGATACAGAAAAGTCCCAAGACAGGAGTGGAACATTTGAACTGTACCCTGAAGTAGGAATTATATCAAGGGTCATTGGAAAATTACGTGCTTTGAAATGGGAGAGGCTTTCAAGATAATGCCAATAACTTCAACAATGACAAAGTGTAGCCTGTCGGGTTAGGCTCACATTACTTTAACATTGTCTAGGTAAAATTAAGTTGATATTTTTAACAGGCTGTTTCTGTCATTGTTTTCTCTTTATTCTTGTTTTCCTAGGCTGATCTCTTCCTGGTCTTTTTTGAAGAGAGTAGGTTTGCATGAATGTTGAATATTTATTGAAAATCCAGAATTCTCAGTGCACACAGCTCAATATATTCACTTCTTATCACGACTGCCTGTGCATATTCAAGGGTTTACTTTGTTCTTAGAATAGTATGGCTTAAAATTTTATGTTATTCTTCATCTTAGGGTCATTAATAAAGTTTACCCATTTGGTATATTTTAAAGAAATTACTAATTATTAAAGATATTGGATATATATATATATATATATATATATATATATATATATATATATATATATATATATAACTTAAATGTGAGCTAAGGGGTTGGCTCAGCATTTTAAAGCACTTACTTGCAAAACCTGCTTGCCAGGGTTTGATTACCCAATACCCACATAAATCCAGGTTCACAAAGTGGCACATGTACCAGGATTTCATTTGCAGTCACAGGAAACCCTGGCATGCCCATTCTCACTATTTTACAACAACAAAAATATAATTACTAATACATAAATAAATATATGACATAGTGTGGAGATAAACTATAATATAATATGGAAATCATTTTGCTGTGTGTTCATTTGGCAAAGAACTATTATTCAAAAATAGATTAGGAATTCAAGTGTTCAATAGACACAAATGATAAAGAGATTAACATTGTGGGAGTAAATGTGGAAATAAAGCACATTTCAAAATACATTACAAGTAGCCAACAGTATGTGAAAAAATGTCAATAGCACCAATCATCAGGAAAATGGAAACCAAACCTAAAAAGAAATATCATGTCATCCCAGTAAGAGTGGCTAGCACCCAAAAGACTAAATAAAGTAAATATTGGTGATGTAGAAAGAAGGGAACTCTTGAATACTGTTGAATAAAACATAAATTGGTACAGCTATGGTAGCAAGCAATATGTAAATGCTACAAAAATTAAAAGTAAAACTAACACAGGTACTATTGTTCATACCTGTAACACCAGAACATGGAAGGCTGAGGTAGAAAGAGTTCCAGGGGCCTAAGAGGCCATCCTGGGGTACAGATATAACTCCAGATTATCCTGCATAAAAAAAATCAAAACATGTACAAAGAAAACATGCCAAAAAGTCCTACCTGCCAAAAAATGTACAACCACTATGGGAATCACTGTGGAGAATCAAAAATAAGAAAATAGAACTAACTGACTGAGCTATTCCTCTACTGGGCATCTACCTTCAAGGTTCCTCTCTCCTATACAGAGACATTTGCTCAATGATGTTTATACCTGCTAAATTCACAATAGATAAGAAATGGAATCAACCAAGATGCCTATCACTGCGAGAATGGAATTTTATGCAACAGTAAGGAAAAATGTCATGATGAAATTTTTCCGGAAAGTAGATGGACCTGGAACAGTTAATACTCAGTGAAATCACAGAAGAACTGAGAGACAAATATTGCATATTCTCCTTCATCTGTGGTTTTTAACCAGGATCAGCTTGAATCCCAAGCAAACCTGACAAGCAATGAAAGAGACAGATAATAGGGATGGAAGGGCTTGGGTTGGGCGATGGAAGGGTTGGGGTGAGATACACACAAAAGAAAATCAAATATGAACTGGTACCATAGAACCCATACTCTTAGACACTAGACTAAAAGATTTAACCTTCAAAAGGAATACAGAAGCATCATCTGGTAAGAAGGGTCCTGAAGAAGGTGGGAAGAAGCCTAACCCTGAAATATTTGACTCTGGCTTGTAACTCCCAGTACCAGAAATAGGTTACTACCCACATTGAGCTGTTGATGGGAGAGACCTACAAGGTCCCCCAAACAAGACAGGCTTCTGTCAAAACACTTAATTACCCACCCACCTGAAGTAAAAGATAAGGCTTTATTGCTAAAGACGTGACAGGCTGCTGACTCACAACATCCAGAGACCCTGATGGAATCTGGAAAGAAGCCAGTTCCCAGATGGTTAGCCCATAAAATGCTGGAAAGTGCTCCATGAACTTTAAGGGAAAATAGGCCACCGATGTTTCCAGAAAGTTAGGGATACTGCTAAAGACAGCAGTCAGCATGACAACATGTACACATTTATGCAACATTGGCACTCAACATGGGTGGAAAATCAAGGGCTCTGTGATTGGCTAAGAGACCTGCTTTGTGGTAAAGAACCCATAGCTGGAACTAGGAACTAAACCAAATGACTATGGAGACCAAGAAACTGAATTCCAAGGGTAAGCTTCCATTAATCATGGGCTGAAAGAGAGGCTACACAAATTATAATCTTGCCAAATTTGACAATGATTTTCCTATTTGATCTGTGAAGATCGCACCCCCTGCTGCTGGAGATTTTTTTAATCTTTCAGAAGGCAGTGAGAAGTGTGGACAATATGATTGCCCTCAAACCCATGGAGCACACCAGTAATCCCACTGAGGAGGGCCCACAGTGGAATGGGGGCACGGAGGAGGAGCTACCAACAAATGATCTGTGCATGCCAAGTTTCTACTTAATAGTAATCATAAAATTAAATTTAAAAGATGCTAGATTTTTGGGCTGAAGAGATGGCTTAGCGGTTAAGACATTTGCCTGCAATGCAGAAGGACCAGAGTTCAATTCCCCAGTGCTCATGTAAAGCCAGCTACACAAGAGGGCGCTTGTGTCTGGAGTTCAGTTACAGTGGCTGGAGGCCCTGGTTCTCTCTCTCTCTCTCTCTCTCTCTCTCTCTCTCTCTCT
>PVHP010037073.1:0-17554 GCA_004024765.1 Zapus hudsonius
AACCATCATTATTTTTATTATAAATTATATCTTTATTATTCATATTTACCTACACTGAATGAGCAAATAATGTGTTGGTGTCCCTAGTTCCCCGATTTCACTCTTCCCTGTCCCCAATTAGCTGGATATCTTCCTCAGTGGGCATACTGGATCAGTCCATGTGGTAGGGAGTTATGGATAGCCTAGGAGTCAACCTGGTTCCATCCCCCTTTGTATGTTGTTACTGGGGCCAAGTCTCTGGACATTCTCCTTCACCATGGCTCTCACAATCTTTCCACCCCCTCTTCCTCTCAGTTCCCTAAGTCATGGTGGGTGAATATTAAGGCTGCTTTATTGTTGTAGTCTTAGGGGGTCTCTCTACTTCTGCTTTAGGTTGTGTTGAAGATCGTTGGTGTCTGTCTGTCTGGCTCATCCTGGGTTGACTGATTGGCCATGGTTATAGGTCTCTTGTTTATCCCACCACTCTTTGCAGGGTTCCATGTGGATCCTCCATGGTGGGTCTGGTGTGGCTCATCTCTTGCCAAGATGTCAGCTATCGGCCTGTGGCTCATTGGTAGGTGTTGTAGTCAGCCGCATGCCTGCTGGGATGAATCTTGAAACCAGGCACAGTTTATGGGAGGAAAGGATTTATTTGTAGCTATAGATACAGGGGAAGTTCCAGAATGCAAAAGAGGCTGCTCCCCTTTCACAGGTCCAAGCAGAGAGAGAAACCCATCACTAACACCATACACAGGGAACAGCAAACAGGCAGGAGGGCCCAGGAGAGAATTTCTTCCCCTTTATATAGGCTTAGGGTGGGGTCTTGCAACCCTATCCCAGACTTAATGGCTTCCTGAGTCTCTGGAATTTCCTTCCTGCACTGCCCACACAGGTAAGGATATTTACTTTTAGCTCCTTTGAGCTTCTTTACATCCTGCTCCCTACTGAGAGGCTACCTTCCTGTAAACATCCTCAGAGACCCACACAAGATAATTAAAAAGATCCAAGTTGACAACAAAACCTAACCATCACAGTAGGGTTGGAAGAGCCACAGCTCTCTTATTGCCTTCTGAAAAATACAAA
Organism: Zapus hudsonius; assembly: GCA_004024765.1. Taxonomy (NCBI): domain Eukaryota; kingdom Metazoa; phylum Chordata; class Mammalia; order Rodentia; family Dipodidae; genus Zapus; species Zapus hudsonius. Next base: position 1,063 of record PVHP010037073.1, read on the forward strand.
CAGAATCTTCATCAGAGAGTGAGATCAGTATGGGTTAACTGAGATACACATTTCTGAATTGGCTAGATTCTATTGTCAGTAGCCTCTTTGTAATTTACTTGTAAAGTGAATTTCTCTTTGGGGTTCCAAAATTTTGGTTCCCATTGCATTTTTTCCCTGTGTCCCCAATTCCAATTAAGGGCTCCCTGTCACTGATTGGATTGCTTGGCCAAATTAAAAGCTGTTGATTACCTCCCCTAGGCTTTGGCCAACTATCGTTATTGAAATTATCTTTTCCATGTTTCTGGATGCTTATCCACCTTTCGTGTGTGTGTGTGTGTGTGTGTGTGTGTGTGTGTGTGTGTGTGTGTGTGTGTTAAATGAACTCCAGATGTATCTGCCACCTTGTGAATCTGGCTTTACCTGGGTACTGGGGAATTGAACCCAGATCCTCAGGCTTTACAGGCAAGTTCCTTAACCGCTGACTCAGCTCTCCAGCCTCACTTTTTCACTCTTGGGGGAGGCTTCAAGCTAGGCTCTAGCTCAGGCTCACCTCGAACTCACAGTGATCCTCCTACTTCTGCCTCCTGAGTGCTGGGATTAGTGGTATGTGTCACCACCACACCTGGCTCCACTTTTTCACTCTTAATGATGTCTTTTGGTGAAGACTTCTAAATTTCAACATACTCTATCAGTTATTTTCCTTTTGTGTTCAATTTGTGTGTGTGTATGTGTATGTGTGTGTATGTGTATGTGTGTGTGTGTGTTTTTGCTCTGTTTAAGGAATCATTGTCAACTATACAAACTTAATTCCAACAATATTTCTTATTTTAGGGATCAGATACCCAGGTGACTTATCAAGTTGACATTTCAGTTAGTTTTAAATAAGCTTTGGGCTGGAGAAATTGCTCAGTGGTTACAGTCACTTCCTGTGCAAGCATAAACCCGAGGAGGCCCAAGAGGCCCTGTGTTCAAATCTCCAGATCCTCTGTAAAGCAGCTGGCTGTGGCTGTGTGTGCCTGCGACCTCAGTCCCACAGGGGAGCAGAGACCCTAGAATCTTCAGAGTCCTGCAAATTCTATATTCAGTCAAGAGACTCCGGCTCAAAGTAAGACCAGGCAGAAGGCGATCGAGCAGTTTACCCTACAATCCACTCCAGCAGGCAAGGGACCACACATCACCAAAGGCAAATAGAGGGGTCCCTGCAAGGACATATACGCGCGCATATACACACATGAACAAACACAAGCACCCATGCGCAGAAAACTAAAAACCTTGATTTTTTTGGTAAATCCCACTAGCTAACAAATGTACCTTGGAATGGTATGTCTCCGTGAAATATTGTTTTCATCTTAAAAGAAATGATTTCCATGCGTGTATGTGGGGATGGGACCACACCAGGATATCTTACTGCTGCAATGAATGCCAGATGCATGAGCTGCTTTGCATCTGGCTTTTATGTGGGTGCTGAGGAATTGAACCTAAGCCATCAGGTTATGCAAACAAATGACTTTAACTGTCAAGGCATCTTCCAGCTACATTACCTTGACTTTTCTAGTCACCTTTCAACCTCTGAGTTTGAAGGAAACTCAGAATGCTTTTTTTTTCCTCAACTTCTCCTCCAGCCCCTGCCAAAACACAGCTTAGTCAAAGACAATAAATAAATAAACAAACGAAGAAGAGAAAAAAAATCCTTGTAGTGCATGACTTTTGTCTGATGTCGTTTGACAGCAAATCAGTTTCTCTGATCTACTCTAGCTGTGTTTGCAAATGTGAAGCATAGATCCTAGCGTGCAGACAAGTTGTTATGGAAACAAGGATAACAATGCAACAAGATGATCAAGCGCCCAGCGTGCACCAGTGCTTTATGGAGTGGCCCACTGCCAAGCACTCTGGCAAATAAAAGGGAGTCACACACAGAAGCAGAGCCTTATCATATCAGAAGTAATAGGAAAGTACTACCAGCAATTACACGTTTTCATGGAGAGGGTGATTTCATCAGGGAGTAAATTTATTTAATTATTGCTGGAGAAGTATTGTCTTCTTTGCTCTTCCAAAGCACAGCCAAAGGTTTTATGAGGTCATTTGCAATGTTCAGTGACATTGAGGTTGATGCTCCACATGCTTATGGCTCTGTTTTCTTAATTTCTGTGCAGCTCAGACAACCTTTTTCACTATTTTAGGAAGCTAGACACTTTTGCAAATCCTGATATTGATGTATACTATTTTGGAATATTTATGAAAATACCATAATGAAACTTATTCTGTGTGCTAATTATCAAAAAAATTCTCTTGGTAAATGCTTTAAAAAATTCAGTCAGGGACTGAGGCCTTCATGACCTCAGAGTGACTACCAATTACCCCAGTGAGGAGGGTCCCCAGTGGAATGGGGGCTAGGGAGAGGGGATATAAGAGGATAACTTAAAAAATACAAAGAAATTCAGTCAGAGTTAGCTTATGTCTATCAGAAAACCTATTGCTTTGTTTCATATTACTAATATTTTTTACTTATCATGAGAATAAAATGTTCAAATTGTACTCTATCCCCTGCCCATCTTGTTTTCTCATTACAAAAGTAGTCAACACTGAAATAGTCAAAAGACATCCAATAGAGAAAACCAGCAAATGTGGGAGAAGAAAAAACATAAATCAACCAAGACTTGCTCAGTATAATTGACATATAACATCTAGAATCTCTCATTCTAGGGGAAGCAAGACTATCTGATCATACTTTCTACCCCTCCCCAGCTGCCCTCTCTTGCTTTTTTATTATTTATTATTTATTATTATTATTTATTTTATTATTATTTTTTGTTCACATTCACCCTATCCCCCTCTCTTACTCCCCCCCAACTCCTGCAGAATCCCTTCTTCTTCCCTGAGTCCCTGTTTTACTTTCTTTTTTCTCTTTGGTAATGATAATTGAAACACCACACATTCACTTTTTGTCTTTGTTTTTTAAAAATATTTATTTATTTATTTATTTATTTATTTATTTATTTATTTATAGGCAGAGAAAGAGAATGGGTGCTCCAGGGCCTCCAGCCACTGCAAACGAACTCCAGACCCATGCACTACCATGTGCATCTGGCTTTATGTGGGTACTGGGGAATCGAACTCAGGTCCTTTCTGCTTTGCAGGAAAATGTCTTAACCTATGAGCCATCACTCTAGCCTTCACTTTTTAATCTGTCATATAAATGCCAAAATTTAATATCTGAAAGTCAACTTGGGGGAGGAGGAGATAGAAGGAAACACCATCAAAAACTTTCTTCCAGAACAAATCAATGTGGTACATTTTTCCAAATGTCCAAGTCAAAAGTCCACTCAAATAAGAATAAAACTAAATTAAAAATAAAAGATAAAAGGCTGGCAAGATGACTCAGCAGGTTAGGTGCTTGTCTGCAAAGCTTAAGGACCTGGGTTTGATTCTCTAGTACCCCAGTGGCACATGCATCTGGAGTTCATTTGCAGTGCATGAAGGCCCTGGTGCACCCATTCTCTCTCTTCTCTCTCTCTCTCTGCTTGTAAATAAATAAATAAATAAATAAATAAATAAATAAATAAATAATATTTTTAAAAAGACTGCACAGAAATGAAAACTAACAAAATTCACACACAGAAATAAAAAGTAATAAAAACCATGTTCTGGGGGGTCAGTGCATTTTGTAAGTTTTGATGTGCTAATTGTCCTTCAGCTGACTTTTAGAAGAACTTGACACCCTAACTCATCAAAACATGTTTTTCCATTAGCTTTTTAAAAAAAATAATTATTTATTTGTAAGGAGAGAGAGAGAGAGAGAGAGAGAGAGAGAGAGAGAGAGAGAGAGAGAGAGAGAGAGAATGGGTGCACTGCAAATGAACTCCAGATGCATGCAGCACTTGCACCACTTTGTGCATCTGGCTTTATGTGGGCACCAGGGAATTGAACCCTGGTCCTTAGGAATTACAGGCAAGCTCCTTAACTGCTGAGCAATCTCTCCAGCCCTCTATTGGCTTTTTAAAAATTAAAACTAATCATTAAAAAAGAAAGAAAAACTTGAAGCGATTTTCAATCAATTGCCTGAGTCGTTTTGAAGGCACACACAGCATCCTAAGGGGGTCAGGAAGGCTGTTCTCAGCACGTGTGATTAGGAGATGCTCATGTTCAAGGCTTAGCATTCTTCCAGACAGGATGAAACACTCACAATTCCAAGTATGAAGGGACACAGACAGTCTCCTTTGAGAATTCCACAGGACAGTGCAGGTGCCTGAGCTGTTCTTCATATAGGGACAGGGCTTCTGCCTATTTGACACAGTTCCCCTGTGTAAAATGTTTCTCATCCTGCTTCAGTACTTTCACGAAGAGGTCCAGAATCAGGCTGGGAAACTCCTACGTGGAGTCTCCCTCTGGAGAGGTGGAGACTGGGATGATGGTCAGGTCATTAACCTCATAATTAACCTCTCTCTCTCCCTGCTTGGGCATACCTCTGCAGAATGGGCAGGTAGTCTGCTATGAGGCCCTGGTGACAGTCTCCTTGGAGACTTTCTAGGACATCAGCACATATCCTTCACATGTACTTCTTACATCCGTCAATCACCATGCATTCAATTTCTCCCATCCTCTCCTCTCCTCTCCTTCCTTCCTTCCTTCTTTCCTTCCTTCCTTCCTTCTTTCCTCTTGGTTTTTTGAAGTAGAGTTCCACTCTGGCTCAGGAATTCACTATGTAGTCTCAGGGTGGCATCAAACTCACTTAGATCCTCCTTCCCCTGCCTCCAGAGTGCTGGGACTAAAGGCATCCGCCATCATGCCCCACCCATTTGGTCAATTTCTGCCATAATGACCACCTTTGGTTTCAGTTTGACTATTTCACACCTCCCAGAATCAGGCCCCATCAGCTTTGGGCCCAGCATGAAGGTACCATTCAGTATTTTCCCGCTGTTATAGGAGGCCAGGCTAGGGCTGGATGGGGAAGGGGATGTTCTTGTATAACTTTTCTTGTGACCAGTGAATTTAATTAGTGCCATTTACATGAGTGACCATGGGTGAGGAGTTATTTACTGGAGCCTGGGCTAAAACTTCCCAGTGGTTATACCACTGAAGGTGTCTCCCAACACCTCCAGGAACCATTAACACCAAATAGCTCCTCTGTGAATCCCTCCACCTAGCAATTGTAACTGCCTATACTCTTCAGGGAGGGGTGGAGCTTTGTAAGATCCTTCCCCATCATGATGGGCTCCTGCCGAATGACAGCTGCTGTGAGTTCGTGAGTGCAAGGGTCCTGTCACATCCAGATGACAGCATTTTCTGTCACTCCTTCCCTTCCTCCAGCCCTTTCATTCTCTCTGCTTCCAGTTCTGTCTTTGAGCCTTGTAGGGGGTGATAGAGATGTCCCATTTAGTCACTTATTCTCAGCACGTTGACCAGTGTTAAGTTTCCCCAGTGACTGCTCTGTAAACGGGAGCTTCTCTGACACAGCTGAGAGCTGCCCTAATCTGTGGGTTTACATGTGTGAAAGGCAGTTGGAAGGGTGGGCGTCACACATCCATTTAGGAAAATGGTAACAGAAGAACCCCACTAGGGCCTCTGGCCTCCTCAGCCTTAGGCTTTTGACAGGGTTTTCAATACCAGGCATGAATTCCCTCCTTTGCAGCAGCCTCAAATTCAGACAGCATTGATTCTCCCACAGAAGTCACGCTACAATTGCACAAGTGCACATATCTTGCTGAACAGGGTAGGAGTATAACAATATTATATTTAACCAAAAGAGACTATCATTTTTTAAGAATATTTTATTTATTCATTTTCAAGCAGAGAGAGAGAGAGAGAGAGAGAGAGAGAGAGAGAGAGAGAGAGAGAGAGAGAGAGAGAGAGAGAGCACACCAGGGCCACCACCTTGTGGGTCTGGCTTATGTGGGACCTGGGGAATTGAACCTGGGGCCTTAGGCACTGGAGGCAAGTGCCTTAACTGCTGAGCCATCTCTCCAGCCAGAGACTATCATTCTTGACATCAGACTCCACTTTGAAAGATTTTTAGACTGTGTAAAATTACAACCTCCTTCCAAGGAAGACTAGTGTCACTTATTTACTCAGAAGTACTTAGGCACAGGGTCAACCAGATTTACCATCCAGAACAGCAACAGCAACAACAAAACAGGACACACCATTAACATGAATTTCAGGTAAATTAATAGATTATAGTAGAAATATGTCCCATGTTTACCCTAAATTTTCATTTCACTGTCACCTGTAGTTTGTCTGGTACCCTCTCAGGTGCTATAAAGATAATTCTAGAAGATTCTTCTTTCTGAAACTACTTTGCATAATGGCAGCGTAACTGAACTCTAATACAATGTCTGAAGGCAACTACGTTTAAGAGGATAGTACTCATTCACATTTCTAAATTATGAATTAAAAAAGTTATTACCTTATTGTCAGACTTCATAATATAGTGAAAAAAGCACATATGGTTAATAAGGGTTCAAGTTACATGGATTCATTAAGTTGTATTTTTATTATATGTTGACTCTGGCTTTTAATATTTCCTTATAACCTTCCTCAAACTTACTTATGCTGATTTAATATGAGCCAGACTGACTGGTTTTATTCAAATATCATAAGGAACAATTATAAGAGAGAAAATCACCTTACCATATCCACAAATGAAAAGGGGAAACTCCCCTCCTTGAAGGCTGGCTTGGGAGACCCTGCTCTCATCTTTATTTCCTCTGACTTCAGCGAAAGAGAGTATGAGGATGTCTGAGGGAGTGTCTTACATCCTGTGGTCTCACTTAACCATCATCTAATAATAAACCAAGTAAAACACCACCAGCTCAAGCCGGGCGTGGTGGCACACGCCTTTAATCCCAGCACTCGAGAGGCAGAGGTAGGAGGATCCCCATGAGTTAGAGGCCACCCTGAGAATGCATAATGAATTCCAGGTCAACCTGGGCTAGAGTGAGATCCTACCTCAAAAAACAAAAACAAAAACAAAAAACAAACAAACAAAAAAACACCAAAAACACCACCAGCTCGTGCACAGTTTACAGAATTCCCAGGTGGGTGGCTGTGACACATGAGAACAGGCATTGTTATTTCCTTTTAAGTGTTTCATAATGCTTATATGGTCAGTGTTTTCATTTGTGTGTGTGCACATATATATGTTCATGCATGTGTGTGGGGTTTGTGCATGAGTATACATGTGTAGGTCAGAGGTTGATATTTGATGTCTTCTCTGATCACTCTCCACCTTATTCATTTATTTTTTGTTCCTCTCCACCTTACTTACTGAGGACTGGTCTCTCATTGGGACCCAGAGCTTGCCAATTCAGACAGTCTAGCAAGACCAGTTTATTGCAGGTGTCCCAGTGTCTGCTTCCCAAGAGCTTGGATTATAGATAAGTGACCATGCCTGTCTGGCACTTATGTGGGTGCTGGGGATCCAAACACAGGTCTGTAATCAACGTGGATTTCCTGGAGTCACTTTCCTTTGTGATTTCAGGAGTTTTCAGTTTTAATTTACAAAAGGAAAAGTTATTTTTCAGCAGAAGAAAATCAATAAAAGGATTTTTTTTTCAGAAAGTAGGAGAGGCAAAATGGAGTCTTTTCTCATTCTGCCAACAAAACTACCTTTTAAAAATGTACTTAGATTTTCTCTGATTAGCCAATTTTAAATTTTGTTTTTGAAATGGGGATCTCCATTTATAGTCTTAGTTCACCTAAAACTTGCTCTGTCACCAGGCTGGTTTTGAACGTGTAGCAATCCTCTTACCTCTGCTTCTCATAATTCTATAACTCTGGGTTTACAGGTATGTGACACCACACCTAGCTATAATTTTAAAATTATTTTTAATAAGTGCATCTTATTGAGTCAAAAGTGAGATTCCTAATCTAAACTTGAAAGCAAGCTGAAAAGGACTAAAGCTTTTGCAAATCTGAGTCTTGGCATAAAGAGGAAGAATATTTGGGGCATTAGCAATGAAAGAGTTGCTGAGAGGTGCAAAGCCAACAAGCAACTGAAAAAGAAAAGAGGAACAATTATTAACTTGAGGGAAAGCAAAAAGTTACATAAGAAAGTCAATTTCTTCTTGGTACACTTTGGACTTGGCTGTGACTATATTATACAGTCCAAATAAAATTTATGAGAATTTTTATGATAAAAAACAATTATGATATCTCTCTTGGGGGAATGGTCATTGGAGGTGGGAAGCCTCTCTCTCTCTCTCTCTCTCTCTCTCTCTCTCTCTCTCTCTGAGAAGGAAGAAAAGGAAGGGGCTAGGTAGGAAAACTACATCTTTAGTTTCCCTAGTGGAAGCTAATAGAAAAAAAAAATCTAAGCTTTTATTAACTCAAAGGCTCCAAACACACAAAACAAATAAATGAAAAGGAGATGGAAATGTTAATTATGTTGATTTGATCAGTACATATTATACACATGCACTGAATTATCACATTGTACCACATTACCACATAAACATGTACAATAATTACGTGGTTTGAATATGAAATGTTCTCCATAGACTCATGTGTTTGAATAGTTGGTTTCTATCAGTGGTGTTGCTTGGGAAGATTATAAAACCTTTAGGAGGTGGAGCCTTTCTGGACAAAGTAGGTCACTGGGGGCAGGCCTTGAGGTTTTATAGCCTGGGTCACTTCCTGCTTACTGGTTCTATATTCTGTGGCTGCAATGTGACCAGCCAGCTCTTGCTCCTGCTTATCATGTCTTTGCCACCATAATGGACTGCATCCCCTGGAACTGTAAGACAAATGAACCTTTCCTCCCTTAAGCTACTCCTTGATCTTCTATCACAGTATCTGGAAAAGCAACTAACACAATGAGTTAATCCAATATTAATAAAAAATGTTCAAGGAGCCAGGTGTGGTGGTTCACACCTGCAATCCTAACACTCAGGAAGGCTGAGGCAGGAAGATCACAAGTTTGAGGTCAGCCTCAGCTACAGAGTGTTTAAGGTGGTCGCAATGTGAACAATCCTGATTTGATCATTATGTGTCAATTATCATATTGTACATGATTTATATTTGTACACTGAAAATAAAAAGAGAAAAGAAAATACTTAAGGCTTAAAACATCCAGAAATGGTTATAATATTTACATAGAAATATGGGTATCAATGTTAGAAGGAGTAGCTCAAAGAATGCAAGGTCCTGCACTACTTACCCTAGGAGAGAAATCAAAGGTGAGGCGACTACTGTTTTGCTCTTCAATAATATTTGACTTTTTATTTATGTATATTAGCTTAATACAATGAAAAAATTTAAAATATTTTATTTATTCATTTTTCAAGCAGAGAGAAAGAGAGAGAGAGAGTGCACCAGGGCCACCACCTTGTGGGTCTGGCCTATGTGGGTCCTGGGGAATTGAACCGGGGACCTTAGGCACTGGAGGCAAGTTCCTTTAACCGCTGATCTCTAGCCCTACAATGAAAATTTTAATAAAATCATGGACCCTTCCTGTGGTGGTTTGAATCAAATGTCCCCCATAAACTCAAGTGTTTTGAATGCTTGGTCCCCAGCTGATGGCAATTTGGGAGGTGGAGCCTTGCTGGAGGAAGTGTATTGTTGGGGGTGGGCTTTGGAGTGTGATAGCCAGCTTCTTGCTAGAGTTCAGCTCACTCTCCTGCTGCTGTTTTCCACCTGCTGTGGCAAAGGCGATATCCAGCCTCTGTTCATGCCATGCTTTTCTCCTGCTATCATGAAGCTTTCACTCAAGACTCCAAGCCAAAATCAAACCTTTCCTCCCATAAATTACTTTTGTTTGGATGCTTAATTCCAGCAATGCAAATAACTACAATACCTCCTCCCCAAAAAATTCAAGTTTAAAAATAAAGCAAAAGATGGTTTTGAGGTAGGATATGCACTCTTATTTCCAAACAAGTTTTTAAGTAAGTTAGGAGTATCACTAGTATGAGACTCCCTCCATTTTAAACCCCATAATACTCTGAGATAAATCTGCCTTAGCAGATTCTAGACACACCTCCTGTTCTCCTTTTGGTCTACTTGCTCAACACGTTGCAAGGCATTGCCTCTTGGATAACTCTAAGGTATTCCTTAGGCAGAACTCACATTTCCAAGACTCTCTCGGTTTGTTTTCCTAGAGATAAACATGGCAATCAAGCTCCGAGGCTGCACAGGCCTTTTTGTGACTTGAGAATATGCTGAGAAAAAAGCTCCTTTCTCTGCACAGCGCCTTTCAAGGAGGTGAAGTCATTTGTGACGACTTGCATGGGGACAGATTTGCAGCTTAAGCGCACAGGCTGCAATAGAAGATAAATGGATAGTTGAATTGGCATAATGGCACTTCACAAACTTTCTGAATGCTTCAGTCAAGCTTCAAGTCTACTGATTTCTAGTTGATTTACCAGTGCTTTCCACTTGGGCAGCAAAATCTCTCTACCTAGTAGAATTTGAAAAGCAGTCAGGGTAGATCTGGGAGCATTTCTTGCTTGTGACAGTTCAAGTTTCCTAGGGGAATCAATTATCACTTAGTAGCCAACATCCATGACCCAGTGAAAGTTCCAGCACACCATCTAGTCCAGGGGGCTGTTTGCAGGAGAAGACAGGGACAGAAAGGATGACCATAGCTCAGTGAGCAGAGCTCCTGCAAAGAAAGGAGACACTCTTGTGCCTTTAGAAGAAAGGAAATTTCTGAGTGTCCCGTCTCTGCCATTGGCCCACATATTAGAAACTGGAGTTCATTTGCAGGCCTCTCTGATAAGCCCATACTCTCTCTATCTACTCATTGCAAGTCGTCATGGCGGGGTATTGGGAAAAGTTTTCAATTAGCAATAATTGTGCCTTGGATAAACCTCATTGGCTACGATACTGCCACTGCGCAGAGCTCTCTATCTCCTCATAAATAAAGAAATACAAATTTTAAAAAAAGAGAGGGCTGGAGAGATGACTCAGCGGTTAAAGGCACTTGTTTGCAAAGCCCGTTGGCCTTGGTTCAATTCCCCAGTACACACATAAAACCAGATGCACAAAGTGGGGCACATATCTGAAATTCATTAGCAGTGGCAGGAGGCCCAGGCCCACCCATTCCCCATCTCTTAAATAAATAAATAAATAAATAAATAAATAAATAAATTTTAAGATAGAAAGTGATCCTGTCCCAGGGAGGCCTGCCATCCAGAGATGGGTGCTCATGTCACAAGGAAGTCAAGAGTCATGCCACATCCATACGGCAGCTTCCTGAGTCATTTCTTAGTCTCAAGAGCAGGGGAAAAGGCTGGAGATAATGGATCAATGGTTAAAGGCACTTGCTTGCAAAGCCTAATGGCCCAGGTTTGATTCCCCAGTACCCATATAAAGCCAGATGCACAAATTAGGGCACATATCTGGAGTTTCTTTGTAGTGGCAGGAGGCTATGGCATACCCATTTTCTCTCTCTGCAAATAAATAAATAAATAAATAAATAGATAAATAAATAAATAAATAAATAAAATAAAGCAGCAGTGGAAGTATGCCTTATACCTTAAATGCAAAAAAATGAATTGAGTTATAAAATAAACAATAGGCATTTTCCTTGAGATCAGCATCTTTACAAAAAGATTCACCACAAGTCTATTTAGATTGATAAACATTCAATTTATTATTTATCTGTTCCAGTCATGTATTATAAAGAACAAAAATGCTAGGGCTAGATGATCTTGGTTGCTACAGATTAAAAATGAACAAACAAAATTTTTCTCATTAAGTTCCATCTGTACAACTAGAATGCAAGATGCTTAAAGTTAAAAGATTTTATTTCTTCTCCAAACCAATCTCCCATGTAGCATCTCACACATAGCAGCCCATACATACTATATGTTGATGATATTTAGAAATATTTTCTCCTATTTATACAAAATATAAAAGATGATCCATCACAAAAAAATGAACTGAGTTAAACTCAGGGCATAGTTACAACTTTTCCTACTAGGATTGGGCTGGGCAAAAATCTCTGTAATAAGAATATGTCCTAACCCACCCCCGGGTCGGTCACAGGGCCCTAGAGAAGGGGTGAGAATGGGGGTGACAAGAGACGTGAGGGAATGGAGCAAGTCGATATTCCGATCAAACTCATTTATTTCCCAGGCAAGCAGCACTTAAGTAACTTTTTCACAGGGATGGTTACTAGGAATTAGCATAACCAGGTTGCTAGTATCCTGGCCACAGCAAGTGTCATGTGATCTCTAGGAGGAAGCCTGCAGGCGTAGAAAGTTTAGGAGAGAGATAGAAACTAGCATTGGTTAGTAGGCTGAAGAACAGAGACCTTCAAAACAAATGTTGACACAGTTTAAGGCTCAAATAACAGCTCCCCACAGGTCCCCCTTTTTTATATTTTTTAAATGGCAAATGGGACTGTGCCTGTTTTAGGTTGGAATCCCGGAAACAAGTCTTACCTGTCTTGGATACAGAGACCCTATCGCTCTGCTCTGTCTTAGGTCAACTTGGTCCTTCAGCATTTAGGCCTCCCTTACCTGTATTTGGATGACCTGGCAATGAAGGGCAGGGCTCCTGTCTTAGGTTGGGCCAGGCCATGCTTAGAATGCAAGGTTCACTTACCCATCTCTGGCTAACCAGTCCAGCAGCAATTCTTATTTATGTAGATGGTGATTTTTCATCGTCAGCCATTTCAAGTTTAAGAATAAGGACCTGGGTAAGCTGAATCTTATAGCATCTATTTGTAGACAGAGGAAGGTCATTAGCTTGATGAAAAGGAAAAGTTCCTAGCGATAGCAAGGTTAGTAAGCCAATTAAGGGTCATCAGGGGGAGCAGGAGAGGCAAGATTCCAATTAGCCGCTCCAGAGGGGATTGGAGTGTAACTTCTTTCTTCTTTTTTCTTGCAAATTCTTGACTTATTCCCGGACAGCTGGGACATCAGGACAGCACTGTAGAACAGTTGTATTCTGAATAACAAAAAACTTAGGCAAGAGAATCATTTTGTACTCAAAGTTGACCTGTGGCAGTCACTTTTTTTTAAAAAAAGCTTGCTAAAACCCAAAATTATATATATATGAAAAAGGGACCAAGCAAATATCTTTAGCAATTACCATATAGTATAGAAATCAGTAATTGGAGACTCTTTACAACCATTGAAAGGTATCTCTAACCATTAAACAGCCTGGTTGTAACAGGCTTATAAGAAAAAACACTTTCTAGGGGTATTCTTTCCCCCTCTTTATTATTATAAATAAGTGGAAAACATACAGCATTTATAGTAGACAATCTCTCTAACCATTGAGCAATAGATGAGAAAAGAAACCCTTTTTTTACCCATATAATCATGGACTTCAGCATCACAAGGAAGATATAAGTCTCCTTGTGTTATTTCCCTTACATTCGTCAATAAACCTGAGGGCCAGTTTGGCTTATGAGGAAGCATTGGGAAACATGTCTGTTTCTGGGTCTGTATCCAATGAGCTCTTTTGAACACAGAGTCATGTTGAGTGCAATAATATCTTGATTTTTCTTTTATTGCTTAGTCCAAGATTGAGAATCAGTACATATAGCTGGCTTTTATAGAATTGGCATCCAACAATTTTTGTCTATAGTATTAGTCTCTTAACTATTAGAATTTCAGAGAAATTATACCAATTTTACTTAACCTTTATCTAATAATGGAAGAAAAAATATTCTAGTATCAAAAGAATTAGGCAATTATTTGTGAGTAGCATCTCTAACAATGTAGATAAAGAAAACTGATAAACCATATAACATTTATTAGTACTTTTTATAGGTTAAAATCTATGGATAAAAAATATGTCCTGTAAATAACTTCATGCTATACATTTTGAGACAGCATAGGCAAAACATAACGATCTCTGAAACAGCTATATTTAACATTTTTACTGCATCTGAGAATGATGTTACTTAGAATACATATCAATCTTTCCTTGGTCGACTGTTGAAAAAACTGATCAAAGTTAATCTGAGGAGACAAAAGGTCTGTATCATAGTTAAAATCCAAAACTGTAGAATCAGGAAAATGCCTTCAAATAACCCAGAAGGAGGAAAATTTTTTATTAGTCCATTAAGCACCTTTGTTATTCTTCTGCCTCAGTTCTGTAAATAGATCCTAAGTACCTGTTGTAAAAATATTTAGCAACAAACAGACAAAGCCTTTGCAGCAGGAGGTGAGGGGGGTTTCAATTTGCACCTGGTTCCTGATTACAAAGAGATGATCATTAGACATGTAGATTGCAAGCACCTATCGACTCACACCTACAATGGGTTCCGGAGAAGCCCAGATGCTCCTCCCCAGGTGATCTCCAGCCTCCATTTAACTTTCTTATCAAGCTAAAGCAATTACTTCTTTGTCTCACTGGGCTTCAAAACTCTGGTAGTTACTTATTACATGCTAAGTGACTGGCCACTAGTGGCTTGAAGAATGTAACAATGAATATAGGGGAGAGGGCAGTGAGCTTATGTTTATTCTGCTACAATATATCCACAAGGCTTACCTCATCCTGAATAAATGATTTTATAGAAAAAGGGTATATAAATTTTAACTAGAAATCAAATTAATAAAATTTTAACCTTAAGCAACTTTGTATCTAGTTTCTTCTTAATATTAGGAACTTAAAAGTTCCCATTCTGAGCATTTGCATGGCCTTAGTAATGAACAGCTCAGACCACTTGGCATGGGGAGGGGTCTTACAGTCACACCTGTGAGAGGTATGCAGACATACCTTCCACTGGCAGGTTTGGAAGAGAAAATTCCTTGTTTTGGTGAGGGGCAGCAGATGCGTGTTTTCCATAGGAAAGTCCACCGAGGATTTCTCATGATGTCTGTAAAGGGAGAAAAAAAAAGATCTTCTCCGGGAGTTTCTTTCTCCCTGGAGACGTTATGATCATCAATTTGTTTTACTAATCTTTCTGGGAGCCATCTAGAAGCATCTAGCTCTTTTGAATACACACATACAGATCCTCAGCCCCATATTAAGACTGGGTCTGCACCATGCCATTTATTCTCTAAAGGATCCTTCCATAGGACCATAGCAAAATCTTTGCAAGTTTCTGTATGCCAGAAACGTTCTGCTGCAGAGTGTCTGTCTTTGTCCAGGATCAGGAAATTTAAAATAAAAAGTGAGTGTGACAAGAGGTTATGGGGAGAGCCTTTAACAGGATACTATTCCACTTTTTTAACTTTCTGGAGAGTATTTTTAAGAGATAAATGAGCCCTTTCTACGATACCTTGGCCTTGCGGATTATAGGGAATTCCAGTAGAGTGTTTAATGTTAAGTTTTTGACAAAACTTAGTAAATACAGACCCAGTGTATCCTGGGCCATTATCCGTTTTGATGTTTTTCGGGATTCCCAACACTGCTCTAGCAGCCAGAATATGAGCAATGACATTTTTTCCTGCTTCACCAGATTGTGGTGTAGCAAAAATAAATCCACTATAAGTATCAATAGAGACATGTACATATTTTAGATTTCCAAATTTGGGAATATGAGTTACATCCATTTGCCAAAGGGCATTTGGCTTAAGGCCTCTGGGGTTTACTCCTAAGTGAGGAACAGGCAAGAAGGTGATGCAGGATTGTTTTACAATTTCTCTTGCCTGTTCAATGGAGATATGAAACATTAGCCTTAGAGTCTGGGTGTTTAGGTGGTGAAGTTGGTGAGCCTTTAAAGCATCAGAAATTTTATCCTGGTCAGTTACATGAAATATTTGTCACATAGCCAAGTCTGCTCTGCAATTTCCTTCAGCCAAAGACCCAGGCAGGTTAGAATGGGCCCGTAGGTGGCCAATATGAAAAGGGTGGTTCCTTTTATGGATAAATGTCTGTAATTGTTTAAATAGCAAGGCTGCCCTAGACGTATTTTTTTTTATTTGTGCTGCATTTTCCAACAGGGGGATAATGATTATCTATCAATCCAGAATAGGAAGCACAAATAGATAACTTTGAATTCAGTATTAATAGAATGTGATCTAGGGAGTTTTTCACAACAGTTCCTGAGTATTGATAACAGTATTAAATCTTCCAAAAAGGACAAAATGGAGTGAAATATTGTTAGAATAATAACAGATATTACATTTCAGATTAATACCAGAAATTTACAGAGATCCCAATTTGGATCAATTTTTACATAAAATGCATAGTATCATCTATTTGTAGCCAAAAAGCTTAAGAACAAGAACTATGCTATAGATTTGGGTATTGGTTTCATTTATAAACACAAAAATATTTTCTTCTTTAGAAAGTGCAGTAGAGTATCTCCCATTCATAACTGTCACTGATTAACCTAAGAAGAAAACTGACCCCAGGAATATATCTAGGTTTTAAGAAAGATTTCTAGGTAATGGCTCTGAAAGGCATTTTAACCTGAATTAGATTTATTTTCCAACAATTTCAAATATAATTTTTCATCTGTATATATAAATGGGCACAAATGCACATTCACACACACAATCACACAACACTTCACTTGTTCTATCAGATCAGGGTAATCTTTTATTGCAGATCTCTTAAATATTGGCTCACAGAAAACCTATCCTCAGTCTAGCAACCTACAAAATACACA
>PVHP010037074.1:0-17601 GCA_004024765.1 Zapus hudsonius
CCAGTGATCTGCCTGGGTTGTTGAGAAAAGGCCCCTGCTCATTGAAATCAGAGGATTAAGAATTTGAGTTCCGGAATCTGACAGGCACAGATTTAAATTCCAGTTCTGCCACCTACCAGAGGCAGGCCTTTGGTCACTTGCCTAATCCCTGTGCTGATTGTGTTTCTCATAAGACACGGGGGCCCATTTGGCACTTTCAGCCGCATGGAAGAGCAGGGGAGAAGGGATGTACGTGCTTAGCACAGCACCTTGCATGTAGCAGGCTCACTGTGTGCTTGTGGTCACTATGGTGGGCAAATCAAATTCCTTAGGACATTTAGCCTATATCCATTCCTGAAGATTGGCATATGATGATTAAAAACACTGCGGCTTTTAAATAGCAGGAGAGATGTGAGTGACTCAAGTGACCTCTCCAGAGAAAGTCTAGAAATAAACATTTTGTTTGTATCTTTGAACATAGCGAGTCATACGTCTCAGCTCATGAATCACCACCTCAGAGTTCACTGTGGACAGGGAAGCTGGCTTCCACCAAT
This sequence comes from Zapus hudsonius, assembly GCA_004024765.1. Taxonomy (NCBI): domain Eukaryota; kingdom Metazoa; phylum Chordata; class Mammalia; order Rodentia; family Dipodidae; genus Zapus; species Zapus hudsonius. The sequence goes on from PVHP010037074.1 coordinate 534, forward strand.
CACACTGGCAGCTTTCAAAGCCTCCCTGAGAGTAGGTGGTTCTGTTTCTTCTTTGGATGGGCACATCCTTAGTGACCAGCTATGAGGGAAAAATCATGAGATTAAACATAATAATCTCACTTTTTTTTAAAGGCAGCACAATCAGTTGCTTCCAAATCAAATTGGCAGGGATGGGTACTGAAAAATCTGTTTTTTTTTTTAAATCTTAAATATATATTTATTTTCCATAATGTCCATAATGTGTTACATCATTCAGTGGGCAAACAATGAGTTGTTATCCCCAATACCCCAATGCCCCCCCATCCCCAATCAGCTGGATATCCTCCTCCGTGTACCGGCTGGATCAGTCCTTGTGGCAGGGGACCCTGGATAGCCTAGTACTCAGCCTGGTCTTCCTAGCCCTAATGTGTTGTTACTGAAGGGTGCCATGCTTCTGGATAGTCTCCCCCACCACGGCACTTACAATCTTTCCGCCCCCTCTTCCGCATAGTTCCCTGAGTCGTGGTAGATGAGTATTAAGGCTGCTTTAAGATTGTGAGTTTAGGGGTCTTTGTGTCAAAGATCGTTGGTTTCTGTCTCACTGGCTTATCCTGTGTAGATTGAATGTCTGTGGCTGTGGGTCCCTCGTTCCTCCCATCCTTCTCTGCGGGGTTCCATATGGATCGTCCACAGTATGACTGTGGTGGCTCCTCTCTTGCCAGAATCTCTGCCTACGGTGGGTTGGTAGGGTTAGATGGGCCCCAGCTCTCTTGCTGCATCCTGAAAAATACAAGCACAATCTCCTTCGGAGAGTGTGATCAGTGTAGGTTAACAAATATACACATTTCTGGTTTACCTAGATTCTATTTCTAGTAGCCTCCTCGTCAATCGCTCCTATAGTGCATCTTGTCTTGGGAGCCCAAGAGTACGGGGGTCCGGTGACCGTTGCTCTGAATCCCAAGTTCCAGACAAGGGGTCTCCCCTCACTAAGTGGAAAATTGGCCAAATTTGAAACCTGTTGATTGTCTCCCCCAGGCCCAGGCTCCTCCGTTGCACAAGTGCTCCTTTCTTGGTTTGCAGTTCTCTCCCAGTAGGGGGTGTGGTCAGCCCACTCATGACCCCAAAATCTGGTTGGTTTTATTTTGAAAATTTCACACTTTCTTTTGAAGAGTCTTTCTTGCCATGCTCCTCAGGGGAGGGAGGGGAGGGGCACTGGGGGGGGGGTGGGGGGAGGTGAACAAGGAAGAGATAGAAATAGGGCAAAAGGGGCAAAATACAGGTAAAACTGTCATGTTGTCTTAAATCATGGGGGCTTCCTGGCTGTGGGTGCAACATGACCAGCCCCCTGTAGCTCCTGCCACCATGCATTCCCACCATGATGGACTGTATCCCCTTGAACTGTAAGCCAAAGTAAACCCTTTTACCCTTTAATAAAAGACATTCTAGCTAGCGGGGGTCAGGCAAAGCTGGCATATTTGTTGCTGATCTCCTTCAAAGAGAGTCAGCTAGGAAAAGGCACCTGCCATGTCTTCCTGCTTGGACAAAGTTACCTTGGACTCCCTCAGCAGCCTGGGAATGGAGCTGTAAGAATGGAAAAGTGTGACCTGTCTTCTCCTAGCATGTGGCATAAATGTGGGCCAGGATGGCAGGCAGAGATCTTGAACACAGAGCATTTAGCATAGAAGTCAGAAACAAACTGCAGGCCCAATTGAATTTCTAGGCCCCTGCCCCCACCAGGCCTTGTTTTACTAAGGCAGATTTATCTCTGAACAGGAACTGTGTTTAGGGGAGAAGCCGTTCCATAGAAAATTGCTAGCTGCATATCTGAGAGCAGGCCTCAGTTACCGGCATGGCCTGGGTTCAAGTCCAGTGTGTATTTCTGTAACCCTGGACAGTTTAGTCAGTCTCTTAGTGCCTCTGTTTTCTCAGCTATAAAATAGCTCTCTCTCTCTCTCTTTCTCTGTATCTCTGCTTGCAAATAACTAAAGCATTTTAAAAAATCATTTGAGCTTAGTATAATTTTGCCCTTTCGGAGCTTATTAGGCATGCTGTTACACCTTATTGTCTTGGCTAATAAAAAACCGATATAACCAGGTATGGTAGTACACAACTGTAATCCTAGCACTCAGAAGGTAGAGGCAGGAAGGTCAGGAGTTCAAGGTCATCCTCAAGGACATAGTGATTTTGAGACCAGCCTGGTTTTGGACAGGGTTTCCATATAAGTCCCAGGCTAACTTTACAGCCACTATTCCAACCTGACCTGGAGCCTCATGTAGCTCAGGCTGCCCTCAAATTTGCTATGTAGCCTAGAATGTCCTTGTATACCTGATTCTTCTGCTTTCAGTTTTCAGACATTGAGATTTACAGGTGTAGCTCATTAACTGTAGTGTGAGTGTGTGTGTGTGTGTGTGTGTGTGTGTGTGTGTGTGTGTGTGTGTGTGTGTGTGTGTGTAGGCCTGAGGTCAACAATGGGTGTCTTCCTCAATTGCTCTCCAAATTTTTCAGAGAGCGTCTCTTGCTGAACCTGGAGCTCACTGATTCAGCTGGACTAGCTGGGCAGCAAGGCCCAGGGATCCTCCTGCCTCTGCCTCCTCAGGGCTAGAATTATAGACACATGCCACAAGCCCAGCTATTTACATGGGGGCAGGGGATCTAAACTTGGGTCATCATACAAGCACTTTATGAACTGAGCCATCTCAGCCCTCAATGACTGTTCTGGGCAGATAGTCTTCTACTGAGCTACATCCTCTGCACAATGACTGTATTTTTACATGACTGGCTTCTTTGTCATCCTATTGATCTTCAAAGAGCCCTAGTGGCATTCCTTGCTTATGGTTAGGTCACCAAGTATTTGAAAAGAGCTTTAAATTGTCCTAAGCTCTGTCATTTTCAGATTCAAAATTCCTAGCATTCTATTTCAGGATATAGCTTGTCATCAGGAAGCTGTATCCCAGGAGAGGCCTGCCTGGGAAATGAGATCCTCCTCCTGGAGAGAAGAGCAGGCATCCAGGCTCTGGGCCAGTTGCTCATACAGCAACAATGCAATCCTGCAGCGGTGTAGGGTGGGGAGAGAGAAGGCCTGCACAACGGGGCATTCTAAGAAAATAGTCCACAACCCTGGGTGTGCTATACTTGACACTAATGAGCAGAGGAGTCCCAGCTACCAGGCAGTTCAGAGCAGAAATCACTAGGTCATTATCCTCAACAGTTTACACACGTTATTGATTTATTCTCACCTCAAACCATTTTGATGGATTTTATTTTTGTCACTCTCAGCAAACCAAATTTCAGAAAAGATTCAGTTAACCTATTCTAGTTCACCCAAATGCAAAACTAGACAGGGAGGTGGATAGCATTTGGAGCATTCAGTTAGCTGGCGAGCATGTTCTGTGGTGAGGCAAAGGTATTTCAGCTATTTGGTGGTGGGAATGGGACAAGAGCCGAGTGTGACCGTAGTTCCAAGGTGACTAGGGGAACTAGGGAAGGTGATAGACACACCTGGGCAAAGCAGTGATCATCCATCAGATCTGATTCCCTTGGGGTGCTGAGCCTCCACCCCAACCAAGGTTATGGCCCTGGCCCTTGTACCACTATGTCTTTTCTTGCGGGTGATTTCTAAAAAGCCTTCTCCTGTAACACTCAAAACCTACCTCCTTTTCCTCTGAACAGATCAAATGCTCATCAACTGATCCTCTGTCTCCAGGGACCTCATAAGATTTATAATCCCTTGCTTTTCTTGGGACAATTTTCCCTCTCAACAAAGTCATGCATTCGTCTTCCACTGAGACAACAATTTACCTTCAGAATCACAATGAGATGACTCTAGCACAAGTGCCAATGATACATTTCTAAATCAGACATTAACCACAAATATTAATGTGCAATTTAATATATTCAAGGTGTTGTTTATTTTTAAAATATTTATTTATTTATATGTACACATACACACGTGTGTGTGTGTGTGTGTGTGTGTGTGTTTGTATGGGTGTGCCAGGGTCTCTCACCACTACAGATGCTCATGGCAGATACTCTCACCACTTTTTGTAACTGGATTTATGTGGGAACTGGGGAATTGAACCCCAGGCCAACAAGCTTTGCAAGCTGACTCCTCTCCCCAGCCCCATCAAGGTTTTAGAAGAAGATGGACCGTTTCTATGGAGATGATGGTAGACACTAAGGAGACTCAAAACCTTATCAGATCGGAAAACAAGAGGCTGATGAGAGCCCAACACTAAAGCAAATTTCTATCATGCCCACCAAGGCTCAGGTAACATTGTAGAAGAGGGGATGGAAAGAATGGAAGAGCCACAGGATGAAAAGGAGGACTTTGGGGCACTATCTTCCTGACATGAACTGACTAGTACATTCATGACCCCACAGCAATTACTGATACCCACACAAGACCTGCAGGGTTCTGAGCCTGTAAACATTTTGATATAGAGGAGGACAAAAGGAATGAGACAAGAAAACAGACAAAGGGCTATCTTGAAAAAGATGGGTCCTCAGTGAAATGGAGGCAGAGGAGAGAGAAAGAAGAAAACAGAATGGGAACGCAACCAAATTACAGCATGTTAATATACTAAAGCTCCCAAGAAAATATTTAAACAAGATGGATGCTCTCGTGTATTTTCCCTCAACCCACTTGTGCAAGTCATTGTTCAGTGACATACATTAATGATCTGAAATGATGTGTAAAGGCAATGTTATATAAAAGAAGCATTTATAGTACAAATGCTATTATCAGAAGGTACTCTGGGAGACAAATCAGTTATGATCACTGCTCTCACTTAATGGCAGAGTGTTTATATTATGATAGCAATAGCTTTGTGGTAGTTTGAATGTAAAATGTTCCCCATAGCCTTATGAGCTTGAATACTTAATGCCAAGGTAATGGCACTGTTTGGGAAAATGGAGGAGCCTTTGGAAGGTGGAGCCTTGCTGGAGGAAGTATGTCACTAGGTGTGGGCCTTGGGTTATTGTAAAGCAGCCCTGCTTGCTGTACTCAGCCCCCCCCCTTCCTTACAGTTGATGAAAGATATGATACTGGATGTCTGCTCCTGCCATACTTTTCCTGCCATGGTGAAACTTCCCTTTGAGACTGTAGCCCAAATAAACCTTTCCTTCCATGAGCTGCTTTTCTGCTTGAGTATTTTGTCCCAGCCACGGCTACAAGCTTCTTTCCAGGAGAAGTTTTTGGATAACAGAAATAATCTCACCCGCCCTACTCATTCCTTCACAGTGTTGTTAAATATTAAAATAATTCATATCTTCTAGACACGTGCTTTCTACCAGAGATTCCTAATAGACTCCAAGTGACTATGTTGAACTCAAGCAGTTTCAATGTGATAGGTTTTTATTAGGCAGTATTTGGTGTGTGTCTTGGTAAACAATTCACAAATCTTTTTGCAAATAATGAATTATTAGTTTATGCAGATGAAAATATTGTCCAGGATAATCTCTTGGATAATCATTATTAGGTAGGTTAAATGTTTAGAGACCATCTGTGTACTTCCATCAGGCTGGTTTCTCTGAGCTTAAAGTCTTTGTAAATGGCAGTGCTGGGATGGATAGGTCATCTCCAAGGTCACAGACAGCTGCAGCTTTACTAAGTGCTTCTTTGACAAATATCAGGACCATGTGGCCCAATCACTCAGTTTCATAATGGTTATTTGCTCCCATAAGACGGAGGTAAGGAAGATGTCAAGCTATTGAAGAATCCCATTATAACGTGGCTTAGCTTTAAGAAGATGTGTTTGTGTGTGTGTGTGTCTGTCTGTATTTTTCTTACTGATCAAACCAAAGTCTCTGAAAAATGCCCACATAAAGCCCTCTATAACTTTATTAGCTGATTAAGAATTAGCTAGTAAGCATCCATCTTATATAATTCTCCAGCCTTGAAATGAATTGACATGATTCTCCTGTCTACATTAGCATATAAACTTTTGACCCTATAAATGAGAATTACTTTTATGTGTATTTGAAGATGGAAAAGATTCTTTTACAAAAATATATTATTTATTTATTTATTTATGAGCAGAGAGACAGGAGAAATAGAGTATGGGTGCACCAGGGATTTTGTGCATCAGGCTTTCCATGGGTACAGGGGAACTCAGGTCAGCAGGTTTTGTAAGAAAGCACCTTTAACTGCTCATCTATCTCCCCATCCCCAAAAAGATTCTTAAGATTAAAACAGCCATAGTTTCCATCTTTAGATAATTTAAGTGTAAAATATGAGTAATTTTAAAACTAGTTTCTTTCTTAAAATTAATTTCATCAAAATAAAACACTGAGTGTTTTGGAATAAAATAGCACATGTATGGCAAAAATAAAGAGATTTCTTCTTATGTTCACAGGGCTTTATGACAATTCTTTAAAGGGAGGTAAAAGAAGGGACTTCAAAACATTTTTTTAAACATATCAAGATTTTCAATGATTGAAATTGAGAGTTTTAGTTAAGTGCTGGATGTTTCAGTTAAACCTTTACTTTTTTTTTCATTCTGAGAGTGTCACAAGCAGAAACCCCTTCACCCAGCTGAGGTGCGGAACAGTGACCAGGGAGCCATGAGAGAGGAAATACCCATGCCTACTGCATCCCCACCCCCAGGTCCCTGAGGGGGCAGGACAAGCCCCTTCCCGAGAACACACCTTGGACTGTCAGCTGCTTTCTGTGTCTATTCAAGGGAGTATTGGAAGCAGTGAAGCACGTGAATGTAACCATGACAAACAGGTGTAATTCGCTAAAGAATGACTCTGCCTTAGGCATTATAAAAATTTAATGAATGGGCTGGCACTCAATCTGCCCGAGTGCTTGCCTTCCAAGCATGAGGACCTGCCTCTGATGCCCGGAATACACGTAACAAAGCTGGGTGTGCCAGCGTGTCTTTTTACTGGTACCATAGTGGTATGAGCCGTCTGCTATCTGATTGTATTTGAGGTTTGCTCCACAGCAGGGAATTCGTGTCTGCTGTTGAAATCCTAATCAAAAGTCTATGGCTAGGGAGGTCATAGACTCTAAAGAGGAAGCTACTACTGTTTTTTTGGCAAATGGATATTTTGTGGCCATCAAATTGTCCTGTAAATATTTTTGTTTACGCCCAGAGATTAGTACTATTCTCGCCTTTGGTCAGAGAAGCTACTTTTACCAGACGGTGGTGACTACTGAGGCACCTCAAAGCTCATCAGAGGGCTGCGTGTAAGTGAATGCTGAACACTGAGGAGACATCTCTAGCACCCCTCCAAGGCTCATGGGAAAATCGCAGGAGAGGGGGAGGAAAGAACACAGGAGACAAGGGCGGGGAGGAATGTTTTGGACTGTCTTTTGGACATGAAATGACCGCTGCATCCATGACTTCACAGTAGCTGTTATTTACCTCACAAGATCTGCACAGTATTGGGCCCACTACATTCTGTCATGTATGACAGAGGAAGGGAAAAAGACCTCAAAGAAGAAGAGGGAAGAGTTGGAAAGAAGGGGGTTCAGTGAAGGAGTGAATCAGTGATAGAGGACAAACAAGTAACAGGAGGGAATTATGATCAAAATGTATTTTGTACATGTCAATAAAGTATTTTTTTAAAGGTAGATTGTGTTCCTGAGGAACAACACCCAAAGTTGTCTTCTGACTTCCACACACATGGGCACCCACATATACACATGCACCTACACACACACACACACACACACACACACACACACACACACACACACACGAGTTATAGCTCCCAAGCAGTGGTACAATTCATCATGACTCACACACTTCTGTAACTCTTTGCCCCTTGTCATTTCTTTTATTCATTCATCTCTTTACTTTTATGTGTGTATGTGTGTGTGTGTGTGTGGTGCCTTCATGTGCCCATGACTGCATGTACAGAATCATGCTTCCTTTTATTTACTGAGGAAAGGTCTCTGATCTAGTCAGTTTAGCTAGCTGGCTTGCTCAGGGGATCCTCCTGTCTCCACCCCACCTCATGCTTGGGTTCTGGGGATGGGAACTCAGGGACTCAAGCTTGTATAGAAAGCGCTGTACCAACTCAGCCACTTCCCTAAGCCCTCTTGTCATTTTCCTGTCATAAGAGAAAAGAATGGCAAATGGCATTAACATTTAGTCATCATTAGATGGAATAACAGTGCTAGAATATGTGTGACATTAGCTTTTCAAAGGGACTTATAAATGCAGTTTGTGGGGCTGGGGAGATTGCTCAGTGGTTAACATACTGTCTCTCAAATAAATAAATAATTTATTATTTATTATAATTATAATTTATTATTATAATTTATTATAATTATTTATTTATTTGCAAGAAAAGAGAGAGACAGAGAAAATAGGTGTACCAGGGTCTCTAGCTGCTGCAAACAAACTCCAGATGCATGTACCACTTTATGTATCTGGCTTTCAGCCTAAAAATAGTTTTTATTTATGAGGATAGAATAGAGAGCATGGGCATACCTTTTGCCTTTGCAAACAAACTCTAGATGCATGCACCACTGCTTTGTGCATCTGGCTTTATGTGAGTATTGGGGAATTGAACCCAGGTTTTAGGCTTTGTGAACCAGCAGTTTAAATGCTGAGCCATGTCTCAAGCCTGTAAAAATATTTTTAACGTTTTTATTGGCTTAAAATTATATATATTAACACAACAATATGCTCAGTATCATAGGTTATTAAATAAAGCTATTGAAACCAGGATTACATTCCCTTTTATGCATTATTCTCCCCCCCATGACTCTTATATTCTTTCCACCACCTCTTCTGAATTTCCCTGAGTCATGGTGGGTGAGTTTAAATTTTGCATAGTTGTTAGAATTTTAAGAGTCTCTGAATTTGTGTTTTGGACAATTTTGGGCACCTTTGGTGCCTCTCTCCATTGTCCTTCTGTAGGTTATCTGTCTTGCTGTGGGAACAGATCTTTTGCTTTTCATCCCAATTCCTTAGAGGTTGTGATAGGGCTCTACATGGATCATCTCCTGCATGGGTGTCCCCCGTCAAATCAGGTCCCTTTGGTGGAGTTCGGTTGTCCTGCTTTCTGAAAAATACAAGCAGAGACTCCAGCGGAGAATGAGATCATTATTGGTCAATTGAGACAAATATTGCTAGGTTGGTGAGCGTTTGGAGGGTGTAGCCTATCTGAGGACCTATGGTTAGTGAGGACTTCCCAACATAGATGGAGTTCTTGGTCCCCCTTCAAGGTTGCCTTGGGTCTCCTTACCAATCAGGGAGGGGTTCCCTGCCTTTGAGCAGATCTCAAAGCCAATTAGCCAGCTGTTGATTACCCACCTAGGTTGGGTGCCACTATTGCACAGATGGGCACTTCTTGACTTGCTTGTCTGTGCCATATAGCAGTGTGTTCTGCACTCTCAGTCTATCAGTTGGTGTAACTTGAAGATGCCTCCTGCTCTCTCAGGATATCATTGGTCTGGTTACCCGGGCAGCTCCTGCAACACCTTCCGGCATTACCCAGGCTGCCCTTCTGGGAGCTGATTTCGTTTCTGGATTCAGCAGGGTCTCTCAGTGTTGTGTGATATCAGTCTGTGGAATCTTCAGCAACAGGGTCTTATCTTTTGCCTGAGGTGGGTATTCAAGGGCTGTGACAAAAGTTTGTCTTATTTTAGGGACCCTGTGCCTCACTCTATCAACAGCTCATTGTGGGTGGTAACTACTTACTGAGTCAGGGAGCCAAAGGTCAACTGCCTTGGTACCATAGGTAGGCTTCACCCCCGCCCCCTTTGGGGCCCTAGCTACCTCCGGAATTTCTTGTACAGAAGAAATTCCATGGAGTCAGATTATTAGTTTAGGTTTGTGTACATCTCCCCATCTGGCTTTACGTGTGTATTGGGGAGTTGAACCCAGGATTTTAGGCTTTGTGAACCAGCACTTGAACTGCTGAGCCATGTCCCAAGCCTGTAAAAATATTTTTTAAAAATGCATTTTGTGTATCAAACTTCCTGAAAATTTGAAGTGCCAGTAACAACTATCCACATTGCCAATTGTCATCGCTAAGAATAACACCAGAACTCCTCCCCCCAGGTCAGTGTTCACTGCTCAGTGTGCTGTAATTATGTTCACGAAATGAGCTGCAGCTTGAGCTAATAATACCATACTGAGTACTAGAAAGCCGTAATTATACAACAACATGATGTGCACTTGGCAAGATTTTCAGTATTAGAGAATCCACTGTCAAATCGCATATGGCAGAGTTAAGAGTCAAATTAGGGGGTTAGAATAATTGGTCTAGACAACCAATTCAGGGCATTGTGGCTCAAACAGAGTAAGTTGTATGTCTTCTAGATAGCCTAACCTGTAGGTAATGAAATTGTTTCATCTCTTACATCACATGTCACCTTAAAACACAGAGCTTTTCCAAGATTCAGCACTTACCACATAACTGAGCACTCCACTATATACAAAGAATTGTGCATGTTGTGTGTATGCATGGGCATGCGTGTAAGACCAGCGGACAATCTTGGGGTGTGAGCCCTTGCCTTCAACCTTGTTTTAGTCAAGGTTCTCTTTTATTTGTGTGTATGCGTGTGTGTGTGTGTGTGTGTGTGTGTATTGGAATGCCAGCGTCTCTTGCTACTGCAAACAAACACCAAATTCTTGCATCACTTGTTGCATGTGGCTTTACATGAGTGCTGGGGAATTGAACCCCAAGCCAGCAGGATTTACAGGCAAGTGCCTTTAACCACTGAGCCATGTCCCTTATATTTATTTATTTATTTATTTATTTATTTATTTATTTATTTATTTATTTATTTATTGATTGATTGTTGCTGAGAATGCCAAACCAACAGGCTTGTTTGGTTTTATGTGGGTTCTGGAGATTTGAACTCTGGTTGTCACTTTTAATCACTAATTCATCTCCCCAGCCTCATCCAAAATATTTTTTAAAAATAAAATATTCAAGAAGGACAGGCAGGGAGAATACTTCTCTGTTAGTTGCTCCTAGTGACACTTGTAATTTGGGACCTAGAGTAAGCCTCTATCATCCAGAGAACAGAACACTCTCCAATAAACTGATAAAGGCAGGAGAAGCCTCTATCATGCAGAGAAAGGAACACTCTCCAATAAATTGACAAAGGCAGGAGAAGCCTCTATCACCCAGAGAACAGTATACTCTCCAATAAACTGACAAAGTCATGGCAGCTTTGCTATCTCTAAACAACAAATTTACACCAGCTCATTATTCTACTGCTTTATTTGGAAATGTTTCCATTAAATTTCATGTTTTTCTCCAAGAGAACTGCACAGAATCACCTTCAAAAATATTTTCCTTTTGTTGTTTTATATTTCTTCCCTTTTGATAAGTCGCTGTACTTTGTATTGTATCCTGCCTCTACTTTAGAGCAGTAAAAATTATTTCATATTTGGTTTTGTCTTTGTTCCATGGATACAGAGAATTTTGTTTCCTTCAAAAGTGTTTCAGTTGTGTGACTGACCTCTGAATACCATTTAGCATATGAAAGCTTTATGCAGAAATTTATTTGATAATGTTTAATGTGTGCTGAAATGTTGCCATGCATGTGTCAAAAATCTTCTGGTAGAGGATCCTGTACTCTTGGGCTCCCGAGACAAGATGCACTATGGGAGTGATTGACGGGGAGGCTACTAAAAATTAGAATCTAGGTAACCCAGAAATGTGTATATTTGTTAACCTACACTGATCTCACTCTCCGATGGAGATTGTGTTTGTATTTTTCAGGATGCAGTGAGAGAGCTGGGGCCCATCTAACCCTACCAACCGACCGTAGGCCGATAGCTGAGATTCTGGCAAGAGAGGGGCCACCACAGTCATACAATAGACGATCCATATGGAACCCTGCAGAGAATGACAGTAGGAACGAGGGACCCACAGCCACAGACATTCAATCAACACAGGATAAGCCAGTGAGACAGAAACCAATGATCTTCGACACAAAGACCCCTAAGCTCACAACCTTAAAGCAGCCTTAATATTCATCCACCACAACTCAGGGAACTGAGCCAAGAGGGGGCGGAAAGATTGTGAGAGCCGTGGTGGGGGAGACTATCCAGAGGCATGGCACCCCTCAGTAACAACACATTTGGGTCAGGAGAACCGGGCTGAATACTAGGCTATCCATGTGCCCCTGTCACAAGGACTGATCCAGATGACCCATGGAGGAGGTTATCCAGCGGTTTGGGGAGGGGGGGCAGCGGGGAATTGGGGATAACAACTCATTGTTTGCCCACTAAATATTGTAACTCATTATGGACAATAAAATATTTTAAAAAATCTTCTGGTAGAAATTATAAACTACACTGGGAAGCTGGAAGCTTTTGTAAGTGTGAGAACTTGAGTCTGATCCCATGCTAAAAAACCAACAACAGGGGCTTACTTAGGATCCCTGTGCTGGGGAGGTGGAGACAGGTGCAGAGGTGGCTCTCTGGTTAGCCAGTCTCTCCTAATTGATAAGTTTCAGGCCAGTGAGAAACCCTGGTGTTTTTTTTATTATTATTTTTAAGAATGGTGCCTAAGGAATGACACCCTAGGCTATTCTCAGGGCTCTGCATGCACATACATGCATCCCACATCATGAATACACACACAAAAGAAATTACCCATTAACTAAATGATGTGTTAAAATTTTTAGGAATGAAAAATTTTGTATTCCAATTCCTTTGGTCACTTTAAGAATGTTTCTAAAGGCATCTGGATTTGTTGTGTATATTGGAGGAAATTTCTACCTTCTAGAACCATGTGTTTTTCCATAAAAATCTTTTCTAAGTCTTTTCCTGATAAAGCATAATATGATTTTGTACATGTTGTTCAGTTCAAGAAATGCTGTGTGTTTATATGTAGTAATCTCTTGGGACTCTTACTAAGCAAGGAATTTGGATCATCAGGCTGTGACAATCACTCTGACAGCCATTTTTTATGTCATCCTTTAAGAAATCACTCACGAGATTATATTCTTTCTATTTAATACATGTGCTTCAATTTTATTTCCATTGTGCTTACCGGTGAGAATGCTCAGAGAGAGGTTAAGCGTGGCTATTCACAGAAAGAAAAAGAAAGCTGGTAGTTACTTCTCTGCTGAAGTCAAGCAGACTTTTGTAACATAACATTCTAAAACATTGTAATTATATAGCCAAAGGGAATCAGCATATGAATGAGGAAGCAAAAGGTAATTACAGGTAGTTATTTGGCAACATGAACAAGCTCATAATTGAAATGCAAAGCAGAAACTACCTGGGCTGCTAACATAGACCAGGCGATTATTACAATGTGCTCTGTGAGTACTCAAGGGCTCAATTTGCTGCTGTTCTTGCTACACGATGGACACCAGACTGTGGGCTTCTTTATTTCTAAGTGTAATGGGGAAATATCGGCATAGCTATATCTGGGGGTTTTTTTACCACTGCATTTCCCCACCGAGTTCATGTCCTCTAATGCAAAAGAATTATACACAGGGACAAAAATATGTACTTCTTATCACACATTTACTCTAATTTCAGTTAAGGGAAGGGGGAATTGGATAGGGAAGCCGCCCAGTCACCACGTGGTCTGTGAGGTTCATAGAACATCACCAAAGTACACAAAATCACCCCAAAAAGTGGAGAAAAAAAGGAAATAGCACACATGTTAAGGAGGAATTCCCTTCCTCCCCCCACCATGCAGGTACCGAGATTAGAGAGGAGGAGGGGCACCACTCACCTGCCAGGCAGGTCCCTCTCCCACCAGCAGTCCAGACAGAAAAAAGTGGCCCACCCAAGTTTAAGTCAGGACTTTTAAAGATTTCCTTGCTGGGGGAGTAGCAAGGCTCTGGCCTAGGAGTGTCCCCAATACCTAGTGTGACATGAGGTCATCTGTCTGAGGCCATGCCCTGTCTACCTGTGGGAGGGGTTTCCTCCTAATCCCTCTATTAAGAGAGTGCATCATCTTCCTCCCTCCTTCCCTCCCTTCTTTCCTTCTTTCTCCCTCTTCCCCTCTTTTCCTCTCTTTTGTTCATTTTCCTTTTTTTACAGATTAGACAAGGCCATAGATCTGATAAGAGAATCGAACAGGAAAGCCAGCACAAGATCCCCTCACAGAAATCAATAGTGTTCCTCTGCATCAGCAATAATTAAAACAACACCAGCTGCCAGGATGACATTCACAACAGAAAGAGTCCTCACAAATGATCACAACAAGGGACAGAAGTTAAGATCACTGGAGAAGAGATCACAGATTCAAGGGGCCAGAGTGCTGAAAGAATAATGGACGCATTGACTTCTTTTGAAATCTTCTGAAAATAAGAGGGAACAAGCTAGGTTTCATAGAAGATTGTAACAATTGTGATCTCTAGGTTTCTCTCTTTCTTTCTTTCTCTTTTTTGTCCCTTCTTTTGCTTTATTTCTGTTTTTGAGACAGGATCTCACTCTGTAGCCCAGATTGACCTAGAACTCATGGAAATATGCCTAGCTCACTTCTTGAATGCTGGGATTAGAGGAGTGAGCCACCACACCCAGCTGAGTTATTTGATTGTAAAAACTGCATAAATAAGGTGTTTAAGGAGGAGAGAGAGAATATTATGTACAAAGAGGTTTGAGAGACTCCTCTCCATAGATCTTTCAAGTTTTTGCATGTCTTATAAGAAGACTGCACTTGTTTTGGACTTCCTCTTCAAGGATATTGTAGCAGATAGCATTGGAAGATTTCCTGCCCACTATAATAAAAATTAATGTAGGCCAGGCGTGGTGGCACATGCCTTTAATCCCAGCACTTGGGAGGCAGAGGTAGGAGGATTGCCGTGAGTTCAAGGCCACCCTGAGACTACATAGTGAATTCCAGGTCAGCCTGGACCCTACCTCAAAAAACAAAACAAAACAAAACAAAACAAACATTAATGAATCCCTTTAGGAGAACAATTATTAGGTGGATTTATGGGTAAGAAGTGAGTTAGATTAGCTCAGTTAGCTTGTATATAGGCAGAGTATGGTGATGGATATAGGGGGAGAATATTTCCAGAAATGTACAGAGCCCCAGAGCCTCTCTCATTCCAGGAGCACAGGATGCTATTTTTATTTTGGTGTATTCACCATTCATGAAACTACAATGGTCTAAGGGGAGGAGATGGAGGAGAGCAGGGAGAGGGATGAGGGTTAATTAAAATTTAAGAGGTTATGAATAAACCACATGAAAACCTACTTATTCATTAGCTATAATATAGATGTTAAAAAAAGAGGGTTTGGAACCACAGAATGCCATTGATCAGCATCGAGAGACCCTTCAAGGTCCGAAATGGTAATCAGCCCCCAGGTGGTAATTAGTGTATTGCTGGAAGGCACTGCACAAGCTGCCAGGGGAAGCTGATCAATGACAGCTGGAGTAAACAGAGACCACTGGCATGAAACACAGTCTGCGGCCATGAATAGGCTGACCATACCTCCTACTGGGAGAGAACAGCAAACCAAGAAAGGAACACTCTTGCAATGGAGGAGCCTGAGCCTGGGAGAGACAATCTACAGCTTTTAAATTCAGCCAAATATTCCGCTTAGGGAGGGGAAGCCCTTGACTGGAACTGGGGATTCAGGGCAAAATGCACCAGATCATGTACCCTTGGGCTCCCAAGAAAAGATGTACTATGGGAGCGATTGAAGGGGAGGCTACTAAAAATAGAATCTTGGTAATCCAGAATTGGGTATATTTGTTAACCTATACTGATCTCACTCTCTGATGGAGATTGTGTTTGTATTTTTCAGGATGCAGTGAGAGAGCTGGGGCCCATCTAATCCTACCATCCGTAGGCAGATAGCTGAGATCCTGGCAAGAGATGAGCCACCACAGCCATATCGTGGAGGATCCATATGGAATCCCGCAGAGAATGATGGGACGAACAAGAGACCCACAGCTACAGCCATTCAATCAACACAGGATAAGCCAGGGTGTCAGAAACCAACAATTTTCGACACAAAGACCCCTAAGCTCACAACATTAAAGCAGCCTTAATACCCACCCACCACGACTCAGGGAACTGAGTGGAAGAGGGGGCGGAAAGATTGTGAGAGCCGTGGTGAGGGAGACTATCCAGAGGCATGGCACCCCTCAGTAACAACACACTTGGGCCAGGAGAACCAGGCTGAGTACCAGGCTATCCATGGTCCCCTGCCACAAGGACTGATCCAGAGGACCCACGGAAGAGGATATCCAGCTGATTGGGGATGGGGAGGGGGAGCATTGGGGAATTGGGGATAACAACTCATTGTTTTCCCACTAAATAATGTAACTCATTATGGACAAGAAATATATATAAAAAAAAGAGAGAGTTTGGGCAGAAGCATCTTGTAGAGGTGGATAATGTTGTCCCCAGATGCCATAGATTGTTATTAGAAAAATTTCCGTGTTGGGGTGGGACACCTTTCCAGTGAGTTGTTGGCTAGGGAGGCTCTTGAGGGCTCCAAAACATCACAGGCTGTTGTCAAGGCTCTTGGTTGTCCACCAGAATTAGATGGAAGACCCTATTGCTGAAGACTCCACATGCTTGGGCTGCAGGTCACTGAGAACTCAAGCTGGAGCTGAGCTGGAAGGCTCCTCCATGTTGACTAGATGTCAGGATACAGGAAAGAGCTCTGCAGCACACAGCCTTTGCGAGGAGAAAAGTCATCAGTGATCTCAACCAGCAGTGGACCCGCAAGCTTTACACTTGGCCAGCCAGGTGAAATGTGCCAACTGTGCACTGGTGGCATGTTTGTTTGGGAGGAAACCAATTGCTCTCTGATTGGATTTGAGGCCCACCCCATGGGAGGCAATTCATACCTGGTACTGAAAACCTAGTCAGAAGCCTATGGCTGAGGAGGTCTTAAGCCTAGAAGGGGTCACTACTACTGTTCTCTGGCTAGATGCATATATTATGCCCACCAAACTTCCTTCTAAACACACACATACACATGCATGCACACACACACGTCTCACTTTTGGTTAGAGAAGCTCTGTTTCCAGATGATAGTGACCACTAGGGTGACTCAAAACTCACCACAGTGCTGAGGAGAATAGACAGCAAAGTGTTCAGCATTAAGTGCAACATTTCTATCACCCTCCGAGGCTCAGGGACCATTGTGGAAGAGGTGGCAGAAAGAATGTAAGAGCCAAAGGA
>PVHP010037075.1:0-17543 GCA_004024765.1 Zapus hudsonius
ATTTCTTAAGCACCTCATACATGTCAATATTAGGGGTAGGATTAGGTAAATTAAGTCTAAATCTTGAGAAAAGAAGCTAGGACTTCTGGTCAAAGAACACTTCAAAGTCATCCAATCTAATCTCATACCTAGTGAAGAAATCTGTTCCAGCCTCCTGACAAGAAGGAAGGAAAAGCCAAGTCCTCTCTGAGGCAGACAATCAGTTTTAGGTCAGATACCTGTCTAACATTGAAGTTACAAATATTATTTTAAATCTAAAAGCTATCATAGGCCTGGGGATGATGACAGTTGGTGGAGTGCTTGCCACTTGCTTGTGTGCATGTGCATGTGCGAATAGACAAAGAGGTTGACATTAGGTGTCACCTTCTATCACTGTCCTTGAGACAGAATCTCTCACTGGACCTGTCTCTGCCTCCCCAGTGCGGGAATTACAGGTATGCACCATGCCACAAGGCATTTTACAGGGCAGCAGGGGATCTGAACTCAGGTCCTCATGCTGCACACACAGCTCTAAGGCTCACACATGCTGGGAAACTGATGGAGCTGGGTATGATGACTACCTCTGTAATCCCAGCACTCTAGAGGCTGAGACAGAAGGACTGCTATGAGTTTGAGGCCAGCCTGGACTACAGTATAAGACTCTATTCTCAAGAAAAGGGGCGGGGGGGGGGTTGAAGAAGAAAGCACCAAATATCAACCCATGAAGATGAAGACTAAGTACCATGGGTAGGAAAGGGGCAAAGCATAGGTAGTAGAGTGCCTGGAAAGGACAGGTAAAGGTTAAATCTGCCACTCTCCACATCCTACATTACAAATGAAAGCCTTGCCTTAATGGACACTTAGCCCCAGTTAGTACTGACCCAAGAGATGGGTCATTCAGTACCTTTCATGAGGCCATCTTTCAGGAGTACCTTTCACGAGGCCACCTCCATTTTCAGCCAGCCTTTACCACGATTTCTTTTTATTGCATTAAAGTATCCTTTGTAGTCTGGCGTCAATTCAAATCCTTTTCCCAAAGATTCTTTTGCATAAATGTGAAGAAAGTATACATCTCAGCCAGGCTTGCTGGCACTTGCCTGTAATCTCAGCACTAAGCAGGTGAAGGCAGGGCAATCAGGAGTTCAACCTCTTTTATATAAGAGCCTCTCGAACCGTCAAAAGAAAAGGAAAGGAAGGCAGGAAAAAAGGGAACAGGGACAGCTTGAATTACAGAACAGAAACTACAGTTTAGCAATCTCAGTAAGATAGTAGAAAAAAACCAGGAATGGTGACACACTTCTGTAATTCCAGCACTCGGTAGGTTAAAGCTGAAGGATCTCTCAAAACCAAGGCAGGGAGGGAAGAAACGGAAAAGCAATAAGAAAATGGTGGTGCCAGCTATAATCTCAATCAGGTGGTAGAGGCAGGAGGATGAGGATTTCAAAGTCATCTTCAGCTACATAACCAGCTCAAGGCCACCTTAGGTTACATGTCTCAAAAAAAAAAAATCAGATAAGAAAACAGTATATAGTTTAACCACTATCAACTATTCCTCAATATTGTCAAAAACAGCATATTGAGCAATAAACATACAGAGTTAAAGCTATGAGGTAGGTGTTGCAGCACAAATCTCTTCTTGTCCACACTATTATATATAAAAGATAAAGAAGGAGAAAAGGTATGGGAAAGGATGCCCTAGAACACTTGGGCTCTTTTAAGACTATAGCCAACATGAAAACTCTGAGATCAGGCTGAAGAAAGAAGACCCAGGCAGAGGACTTTTCCTTGCAAATAAAGACAGAAATAACAAAATAAGTAAGAACTGCACCTATTCCTCAAAAAAAAAAGTAAATTTAGCTCCTGAATTTCTCTGACCTTAGTATAGAACCAAATCTACTACAGGCACCCATGAGATTATAGGAAATAATCCTATTCAAACTGACTCTGCTGGCTGACCTGGTTCTCTAGGCACAGGGAATGGCTGGCCTGCCTTGTTCTCGCCTGTCCTACCCATGAGACAATTTCCAAAGCTTTGTGGCATTAGTTCTGTTGTTTGTACCCCTCCTGCTTCAGAATCTAGCTTTCAAAGGAATATCACTTAAATGCAATAACTACCATTTCCTTTTTATTTGCAAGGTAAAGGTAATATCTTTAAAGGTGGGAATCCTATACAATCCCACTGCCTTGTTTCCAATGGGGCACCAACACTAACACTTTTACAATTATAAATTGGTACATTCTGTTGTATTATAGTTTCACATTTGTCACATGTTTAAATATAACAGTGCACTAACTGTGACACAGTCAACTGACCACAGGGGCTACCCTGGCTAGCAAGACATCCTCTTCCTTCCCAACTCTATCAAAACCAAATACTCAGTCTAAAAAAAAAAAACACATAGTGAAAAATGATTCTCCTCTCAAGAGAATAGTAAATACCCTTTTTATGTTTATTCATAATCTTTTTTAAATTTTATTATTTATTTATTTGCAAGCAGAGAAAGAGAGGAGAGAGAGAAAGAGAACAGGGGTATCAGGTTCTATAGCAACTGCCAATGAATTTCAGATGCATACACATTGTCCCCCTCAGCAACAACACACTAAGGGTAGGGGGAAAACTGGCTACCTCTTGTGCTATTCATAACCCCTTAACCCGAGGAGGGTCACCAGTGTGTTGGGGACAGAGAGTAAGGAAATGGGGGTACCATCACAAGATTTGCACATACAATGTATCTAATTATTGAAAATAAAGATCTTTTTAAAAACAAAAAAAGGAGCCAGACATTGTGGTGCACACCTTTAATTCCAGCACTTTTAAATAATTTTTTAAAAATAATTTTTAATAGTTTTTTTTTAAAAAAAGAAGTGGAAAGCAAAGCCCAACACCTGAAATTTGTCCTCAAACCTCTACACATACACTGTGGCACATGTACCTGCACTCACAAAGATGCACATATCATACACATACACACACACACCCCCACACACACAATGTTCTATTACTGGCCTCATCCCGAGCCCCCATTTAGCCTTGATTTAAAAAGTTGTCTTAAACCAGACATATTAGTGCACATCTTTAATTCTAGCACTTGGGAGTCTGAGGCAGAAGGAGCACCAGTGTGAGGTCAGACTGAGCTACATACCAAGTCTCTAACTACCAAGAGTTAAGGATGTACCTCCATGGTAGAGTACTTACCTAACATGCATAGTATTCTGGGTTCAATCCCTAGCACAAGATGGATGGCTAGATGGATGGATGGATGGATGGATGGATGGATGGGAAGGTGGGTGGACAGACAAAAACTGGAAAGTATCAATCCTGGTGTGACTACATATGTCTTGTCACAGTACATGGGAGGCTGAGGTAGGAAAATCACAATGAGTTTGAGGGAGTACAGAGTAAATTCCAAGTCAGCCTGGGCTATAGTGAGACCCAGCCTGAAAAAAAAAAAAAAAGTCAACTATCAAGAGAAAGATATAGCTCAATTGGTAGACTAAAGCCCTGGCTTTGATCTCTGGTACCACAATGACTAGGTGTAGTGGTGTATTCCTGCAATGTCAACACTAGGCTAGAGTATCAGAAATTCAATGTCATCCTTTGCTATAGTAAATTCCAGGTCAGCCTGGGCTAGAGTAAGACCCTATCTCGAAAAACCAAAAATAATAAATAATAAAAATATAAATGTATGTTAATCCCATTGTTGTTATGAGGAAAAATGAAATTTAATTAAGAAAATGATGTTGGGTATAGTGGCTCACACCTTTAATTTCAGCATTCCAGAGGCTAGGGTAAGAGGGCTGCTATGAGCTCTAGGTTAGTTTAGACTTCAGAGTGCGTTCCAGGTCAGTCTGGGCTACAGTGAGAAGCTGCCTTTAAAACAAAAACAAACAAACAAGAAAAAAAAAAAAAAACAAGCCAGGCGTGGTGGTGTAAACCTTTAATCCCAGCACTCAGAGGCAGGAGGATCACCAGGAGTTCAAGGCCACTGTGTGACTAGGTCACACATTCCAGGTCAGCCTGAGCTAAAGTAAGACCCTCCCTCAAAAAAATAAAAAATAAATTAAAGAAAAATGGAAAGGTTTGGCCAAGTGTGGTGGCACATGCCTGTAATCTCAGCACTAGAGTGGCTGAGACAGGAAGAACTCAAGTTCGAGGCAAGCCTGGGCTTAAAAAAAAAAAAGGACATTCCCCTCACATCCTCCCCTCCCCCAAAAAATAATATAGGAGCAGAATGTCCATCAGAAAAAAAAAAGAAAATCAAAGATCTTATAAACAGAAAAATATGAAGGGTTCCTTTAAGAGTTATAAACTAGCTGGTCTGGAGGAAAACTGTGGCAGGACTGAAGAGCTTTCTCTGGGTGCAGTGGAACCACCACCTTAGGTGCAGAATTAAAGAGCTGCCCTGGAAGGCCTGGGACGAGAAAGCTGGTGTAGCAAAGATAGCTACACTGAGCTGACCTATTCTCTAGGGAAAGCAGGAATATTCTAGTATGAGGCAGCAGTGGCCACACCAGAGCTGAACCTAACACAGTAACTTGACAAATACATAGAAATAAAAGCCTACGGCAAAGTAAAGTTTCCCTGAAAACTATGGTTTGTGGTCAGGACTTCCTCCTCATTCTCCAAAGACTACCTACTTAACTAGTAATCATGACCCTTTGTTAAAATCTAAAAGGAAACTTTAACCTTGTGAGACTTTTAACAGGAAGTGAAAAGTGAGACCATCTAAGAACTATGCCTTCATGCTATGGAGGGTTTGGGGAACACTACATAATGAATAAATATATCTGTTCATGAATGATAACACTGTTTTGAAGACTGAAATGATTCTAAAAGTGTAAGAACTGGTTAGAACTCAAGGTCTAAAAACAGCACTTTTAAAAATTATATATGTAGTTTTTCTATTTATTTGCAATCAGAGATAGAAGAGAATAGAGAGAAAGGGCACACCAGGGCCTCCAGAAACTGCAAATAAACCCCAGATGCATGCATCACTTTGTGCATCTGGCTTACATGGATACTGGAGAATCGAACCAAGGTTGCTGGGCTCTGCAGGCAAGCACCTTAACTGCTTGAGCCATCTCTCCAGCCCTTATATATGTATTTATTAAGAGCAGGTCTCTCTCACATGTCCCAGAGAGACCTTGTGATGGTTAAATTTATTGTCAACTTGACCTGTTTAATAATCTACAGTAGGGCTGAAGAGATGGCTTAGCGGTTAAGGCATTTGCCTGCCTTAACCAGAGTTCGATTCCCAGTGCCCATATAAAGCCAGATGCACAAGAGGGCGCATGTGTCTGGAGTTCATTTGCAGTGGCTGGAGGCCCTGGCGTGCCAATTCTCTCTCTCTCTCTCTCTCGTAAATAAATAAAATATTTTTAAAAAAATGTAAAACTCATTTAGGCCATTAGATAAACATGGAAAGAATACATTTCATATACATATCTATTAATTATAAGTAGTAACAGCCCCAACTACTCTGGCAGCTGAGCTGGGAGGACCTTTGAGTTCACCAATTTGAGACCAACTTGGGCAGCACAGTAAGATTCAACCTCATAAAAAGAAAAAAAAAGAACTAATGGAACAAAAATAATATCAGATGTGAAGAAAAAAGGCATCAGCTAAGACTGATGAAAGAATTTAAGATATTGTAGTAAAATGCACCATCTATGGACTTTGTTAAAGGTCAAGAGGTTGCAATTCAGGAATCCTATATGCCCAACAAACTGCAACTCATATGTAAGATGGGAGTCCATTACAATCTAGGTGCCTTGCTAAAATAAATATCCTATTGTGAACCCTAAGCCAAAGAAAGCAATACAATGCAATTCTTCATGTATCTGAGGATCTTATACTATCCCCACCCCAGTTAACAAGCAGGATGTTCAGAAACAAACACTGTCAAAATAGATAAATATATAAAAAATAGATATAGATGTAAAGAAAGACATAGATGGAAAGTGACAGACTAAATCAATGAGCAACTAAGTTAAGATAGAGAAATATGAATAAAATAAACAAGTCTGAAAATTAGAAGTGTGAGGAAAAGCAGAAAAAAAGTTAAGGAGAAAAACAAAACACGTAAAATGCCTCTGTATAAACTAACAAGCTCCTCAAGTTAAAGAGTAATAAGGTCGCTTGTTACTCCAGGCATCGGTGCTCACACCTGCAATGTCAGCACTTAGGAGGCTAAGACAAGAGCAATGACTCAAACTCAAGGGCAATTTGAGTTCCAGGTTATTCTGGGCTACAGAGTAAAACCATGCAATGAGCCAGATGTGGTGGCATGCCCCTTTAATCTCAGCACGTGGCAAGCTAAGGTAGAAAGACCACCAGGAGTTTGAGGCTAGTCTGAGGTTACAGAGTGAGTTCCAGTTGAGCCTGGGCTAGAGTGAGACCCTACCTCAAAAAAGAGGGTGTTGGCTGGAGAGATGGCTCAGAGGTTAAGTGCTTGCCTGTAAAGCAGAAGGACCTGAGTTCAATTCTCCAGTTCCCACATAAAAGCCAGATGCACAAACTGGCACATGCGTTTGGAGTTCATTTGCAATGTCTGGAGGCCCTGGTGTGCCCATTCTCTGTCTCTCTTCTATCTCCCTCTGCTTGAAAATAAATAAATATGTATATATATTTTTTTTAAAAAACGAACAAAAGAAAACATACAATAGAACAAAACAAAGATTGCCTGTTAATTGCTCTTGATCCTAGACAACCATTTAGCTCCCAAATTAAGCTCCCTCTATTCTGAGGGCCCAAGTTCTGCTTTACTAAGAAACCTAGCTGTGTGGCTTTGTTGGTTTTCACAGTGCTACACTGCACATTTGGTAGCTATCTTTATGTATTTCTGCGTGTATCCTCAGAGAAGTTTATTTGGGGAACCACTGGTAATTTTATTGTTAAAACTATAAGAGCAAAAAACGGCAAGAGCTGAGGAGAAATTTGAAAACTGTGAAAAGCTTTGTAAACCCATCTAAGGAATTTAAAACTCGCAGGTTTATTATAATTGTTCAATCTCTGTGTATGTGTGTTTTCATGAGTGCAGCAGGCTGTCAGTCCTTACCTCCTCACCTTATTTAGGCCAGCCTGAGCTTAAGAGTGAGACCATTTCTCAACATAAAATTTATCCGTATGATAGTATAGCCAGTTGTAGTAGCCACACTCCTGTAATCTCAGCACTTAGGAAACTGAAACAAGAACCAGAATTCCAGACCAAAGCCTCCTCCCTGTTGACTAGCTGTCATGATGCTGAACATGTTGAAGGGGGAAAAGTCATTAGTAACTTAGCCAGCAGTGGACCCTACAAGCTTTATAGCTGGACAGCAAGGCCAAATATAACAACCAGCACAGTGATGGCATCTGTTACAGGGATAAACCAACTACTCCCTGATTGGACCAGAGGCCTGGTACTGAAAACCTAATCAAACACCTATGACTAGGGAGGTCATAAGCCTTAGGGGGACAGGGAACTACTACTGTTATCAGGCTGAACATATATATAAAATGCCCACCAAATTGTCCCTAAGGAATACAAAGAGTATCTCAAGCTAGCTATCCTGGCCTATATAGTAACACATATAAGCCAGGCTATATATGTCTTTTTTGAGACACTATCTCAAAAAAAGGTGGGGAGTTGGAGAGATGGCTCAACAGTTAAAGGCACTGGCTTGCAAAGTCTGAAGGCTGGGGTTCAATTCCCCAGTACCCACATAAAGTAGATGCACAAAAAGGCGCAATGCATCTGGAATTCATGTGCAGTGGCATGCCCACCCCACCCCTTACTCTCTTTTCTCTGCTTGAATATATGTTTTTCAAGGTAGAGTCTCACTCTAACTCAGACTGACCTGGAATTTACTATGTAGTCTCAGTGTGGCCTCGAACACAGGGCAATCCTCCTTCCTACCTCTGTCTCCTGAGTGCTGGGATTAAAGGCATGCACCACCAAGCCTAGCTCAAAAATATTTTTTAATTTCATTTTTATTTATTTGCAGAGAGAAAAAGAGAGAGAGAGAAGAGAGAGGAGGAGAGAATGGGTGTGCCAGGGTCTCCAGCCACTGCAAACCAACTCCAGATGCATGTGCTACTTTGTTCATCTGGCATTACATGAGTACTGTGAAACGGAACTCGGGTCATTAAGATTTTGAGGCAAATGCTTTAACTGCTGAGCCATCTCTCTAGCCCTAAAAATGTTTTTTAAAGTGTGTATAGGGTCTGGAGAAATGGCTCAGCATTAAGGCGCTTGACTACAAAACCTAATGACCTGGGTTTGATTCCCCAGTGCCCATGTAAATCCAGATGCACAAAGTGGTAAATGCATCTGGAGTTCGTTTTCAGTGGCTATAGGCACTGGTGCACCTATTCTATTTGTTTCTCTTCTCTCTGTCTCTCTCTATTTACAAATAAATAAATAAAATATTTTTTAAAGTTTGTTTGCAGTGCCTGGAGGCCCTGGTGCACCCATTCTCTCTGTCTGTCATCTCTCCATTTCTCTACTTGCAAATAAATAAATAAAGGGTTTTTGTGGGGGTTTTTTGTTGTTGTTGTTGTCATTGTTGTTGTTTGAGGTAGGGTCTCACTCTAGCCCAGGCTGACCTGGAATTCACTATGTAGTCTCAGGGTCGCCTCAAGTTCACATCAACCCTCCTACCTCTGTCTCCCAAGTGCTGGGATTAAAGACCTAAGCCACCATGCCCAGCTAATAAAAGTATTTTTTAAAGGTATACAGTGTATAAACAAAACTTGAAAAGAAGCCATATGTATGTATATACGTATGTGTGTATAGATGTATATATGTCTACATATATGATTTCTTTCATTCATAGTTTCTAAAAAGGTCTGATTTTTGTTTTCTCTTTGTTTTTGTTTCTTGTGTATGTGGTACTGGAGATTGAATTTGGAACTCTGCATATGCTAGACAAGCACTCTTATCACTGAGGTACATCCCCAGTGTATCTGAAGTCTTAAATATCACTGCTAAGCTTCCACTTTATGTCACAGATTTTTATCATAACTTAAAGAGAATAGGAATGAAAAATATACAAATATGCTACTTTGTCCTTTAGGAAAATAATTTATGCCAGGCATGGTGGCACATACCTTTAATCCCAGCACTCGGGAGGCAGAGGTAGGAGGATCACCGTGAGTTCTCGGCCAGTCTGAGACTACACAGTGAATTCCAGGTCAGCATGGTCTAGAGCAAGACTCTACCTTAAAAAACCAAAAACAAAAAATTATCCAAGAACCAAAAGAATTTAGTAACTATAAAGTCCTTCTCAAGCCAAAAGACAAACAAGTACTTACGTCAAACTTAACTAACAAAGCCAATGACTAATTCTAAAGTAAACAAAGTCTAGGTTGTAATTGAGCATGTACAAGTACTTGAATGTATCTTTTAAAATGTTTTCTAAATAAATAAACCTCAGTTGGAACAGTTTACATTAATACACAATCAGATTTCTATAGTTACTATTTATCAGAAACAATTCAAGTTTGGTTACACATACACAGGACAAGGTCAGTCTAGTTACCTACCTAGCTACCTTCTAAATCAAGCAATTATTACAGGTTATAGTGAAGTGAGAAGAAAAATTGGGTAATTTTCAATTCACTCAACCTTACTGTTTTATCTTAATGCCTAACCATTAAGATCTCTTGCAGGGCCCTGGTGGTATAGGCCTATAATTTCAACTAGTTGGGAGGCTGAGGCAGGTGGACTGCAAGTTCAAGGCCTTCATGAGCTACAGAATAAATTCAAGGCCAGCCCAAGCAACTTGGCCATACCCTTTTTATAAAATATGAGTGAGGTGTAGCTCAGTAGTGCACTTACCAACATGCACTGAAGCCTATGGTTCAACCCTCAGGACTGAAGATCTCTTATCTGGCACATGAATTATGGCATTACTTTCACGTGTTTTTTTTTTCTTTTTTTTTTTCGAGGTAGGGTCTCACTCTAGTTCAGGCTGACCTGGAATTCACTATGTAGTCTCAGGCTGGACTTGAACTCATGGTGATCCTTCTACCTTTGCCTCCCAAGTGCTGGGATTAAAGGTGTATGCCACCACACCTGGCTTTCATTTTAATTTTTTTAAGAAATGAATCTCACTATGTTGCCCAGGCTGGCCCCAAACTCCTAGGCTAAAGGAATCCTCCTCCTACCTCAGTCTCCTCAGATACCTACCACTGCCCAGGCCCTTTTCTTGGTCCTTATTAAAAGTCACTAAATATAGCTGGACATTAGCTCAGTTGGAAGTGTGCTTCCCTATTATACACAAGGTCTTGAGTTCAATCCCCAATACCACATAAACCAAGCATGGCAGCACACACCTATGATCCCAGCATTCAGAGGGTGGAATCAGGAGGATCAGGAATTCAAGGTCATCCTTTGCTACGTAGTGAGTTAGAGGGTAGCCTAGGATACATAAGATTCTGTCTCAAAGAAAAAAGAGGGCTGGAGAGATGGCTCAGCAATTAAAAGGCAATTGCTTGCAAAGCCTAATGGCCAGAGCTCAATTCCCCAGTACCCACATAAAGCCAGATGCCCAAAGTGGCACATGCATCTGGAATTCATTTGTAGTGGCAGAGGCCCTGGTTCATCCATACCCACTCTCCCTCAAATAAATGAATAAAATATTTTTTTAATGAACAAAGAAGAGCTGGGGAGACAGTTCAGTGGATAAACTTTAAAAGAACTTTGTTTGGCTGAGAAGGGTGTTCTCTTAGAAAAGCAGTTTTTCATTCTTATTCTCTTTAAGTTATGATAAAAATCTGTGAAGTAAAGTGGAAGTTTAGCAGTGATTTTTAAGACTTCAGATACACTGGGGATGTACCTCAGATAAAGTTCTTGCCATATAAGCATGAGGAACGGAGTTCAGATCCTGAGCACTTGTGTAAAAGCCAAGTACAACAGCGTGTGTATTACTGTAATCCAGGGCTGGGGAGGCCAAGAAAGTAAGATCCCTGGGTCTGCCTGGCTAGACTAGCTGAATGAGCGAGCTGGAGGATCAACGAGAATAAGTGGGAAAATATAAAATCTCACTGTTACGTACAAAAACAATAACGCGGGATCCAGGCATGGTGGTGCACACCTTTAATCCCAGCACTCAGGAGGCAGAGGTAGGAAGATCACTGTGAGTTTGAGGCTACCTTAAGACTACATAGTGAACTCCAGGACAACCTGAGCTAGAAGGAAACCCTACCTTGAAAAACCAAAACAGGGGCTGGAAAGATGGCTGGGCTAAGGCAATTACCCGCAAAGCCTAAGGACCCAGGTTCAATTCCTTAGTACCCAAGTAAAGCCAGATGCACAATGTGGTGCCTACATCTAGAGTTCATTTGCAGTGGCTGGAGGCCCTGGTGCACCCATTTATATTCTCATTCACTCTCTTTCTCTCTCTCATATACATATATATTTTTTTAAAGAGGTACAAAGATTGCCATGAGTTCAAGGCCACCCTGAGACTACAGAGTGAATTCTAGGTAAGCCTGGGCTAGAGTGAGACCCTACTTCAAAAAATAAAAAACAAACAAACCAAAATAGCAGGGGGGGGTTAGTAAGGTGAAGACACCCAATATCAAATATCAACCTCTGGTTTTGACACAAACACACACACACACACACACACACACACACACACACTTACACATATAAACATGGTAATATTAAGTTTCTAACATAACAACATTAAACCAATTCAAATATTTAGCAATAATTATTGTTTTGAGATCCTGTTAAGAGACCTCAAATTTTCTACAAGTTAGAATTCAAGTCATTTAAGTGCATGTGTTCACAAATATGGATCTCAAAAAGTTAGAAAGCAAGCCGGGGCCTTTAATCCCAGCACTCGGGAGGCAGAGGTAGGAGGATCGCCATGAGTTCAAGGCCACCCTGAGACTACATAGTGAATTCCAGGTCAGCCTGGGCTAGAGTGAGACCCTACCTCAAAAAAAAAAAAAAAGAAAGTTAGAAAGCAACTTTGGCCAGGCATGTGGCTTATGCCTTTAATCCCAGCATTCAGAAGGCTAAAGTAGAAATTTCACCATGAATGAGTTTGAGGCCAGGCTGGGCTACAAAGTTAGTTCCAGGTAAGCTTGGGCTAGAGTGAGGCCCTGCCTCAAACAAACAAGTAAACAATTATGCTGGACATTACAGAAAACAACTACGAAACACCTGTGGGCTGGGGAGATGGCTAAGCAGTTAAAGGAGCTTGTCTGCAAAGCCTGTTGGCCCAACTGTGATTCCCCAGTGGCCATGTACAGACAATGTGGTATGTGCATCTGGAATTCGTTTATAACCCATACTCATTTTCTCTTTCTCTTTACTCAGAAAGAAAGACCGGCCTATTATCACTCTGAAGAGGACAGAATTTGTTGCTTGATTGACTTCTACTAGAAATAGCTAGATCATTTATGGCCGTACCACCCCGAAACACACCCAACCTCATCTGATCTCAGAAGCTAAGCAATGTCGGGCCTGGTTAGTACTTGGATGGGAGAAATAGCTACATCATCAGCAAGCAATACTGACATCACAAAAATATGTTAGCAACCAAATCCTCAAGTATCATATATTGACATCTTATATTGCCAGCAGTGTTAATTTCATTAATCTCAACATTCAGTAGATTAGAAATATTAATGTGGTAATTAATAAAATCCTTATCTTTTTCATTTTCTCATATACATTGATAAGAGCTTACAAACTGCTATAATTTTAAATGAAGCATTTTATTGCCATCTTAAGCCACCTTTTAACTTACTAGAGATTTCTTGTGTGTGTTGTATATATATGGATGTAGATGCATGCACCCCATGCGCATACAAGCAGAATCCTTCCCTATAGGACTTCAGCCTTATTTCCTTGAAAAAGGGTCCTCAGAGACCCTGGAGCTCAAGGGTTTTCAAGGAGCCACAATGATCCTGTCTTTACCTCCCCCATTGCTAGGAAAGGTGCACGGCCAGCCCCTGGTTGGTTTTGTGTATATTTTTTCTACTAATGGCATCTTCATACATGTATAAAATGTATTCTGAGCTTATTCATCTGATGGTGTTTTGTTTTTATTTAAAAAAAATTCAGGACTCAGGTTAAAAATCACCTTCTCTGGGAGACCTTCCAGAAAAAAATATTTAGTATGCTAGGCACACACTCTATCATTGAGCATCCAGGACAATCCTATTTCAAATAATTCTTCCATTCATTAGTGGTGGACCTGATATATTCACCAAGTCTTATCTAAAATAAAAGCCTTTAACCTATTTTCTTTCTTTTGTGTGTGTTTTTCTGGAACAGGGTCTCACTTGAGCCCAGGATGACCTAAACTCACTACACTTATATTATTCTTGGCAATCCTCCTACTTTAGACCTCCAAATGCCAGGATTACAGGTCTGAACCACTATACCCACCTCTACCCTATTTCATAATGGTAAAAGTATAACCAGAGTAAAAGTTAGGAAGATAAGGTGGAGAATATGACAAAATAGACCTTGAAGCTTAAGATTACAAAAGCATGGGGCTAGGAGATGGTTCAGTGGTCTAAAATGCTTATTGTGCAAACCTAACAACCAGAATTTGGATCCCCGGAACCCATGTAATGCCAGATACAAGTAGCACACCACATATGTAATACCACGGCACCTACAGCTGGGAGGCAGAGTCAGAAAAATCTTGAAGCCCTTGGGCCAGCTAGTGTAGTATTCGTGTGGCAAACAAGAGAGACCCATCTGCCTCAACCGAGGTGGATGGTGAGGGACACACACACACACACATTACAAGAGCAGAGCAGCATTCAAATGAGTGCAAAGCTCTATGTTGTGATCATGGGTATGGGTGGCTGAAGTGAGGAGAACACCCTTCTCTTAGCCAAGCAAATTTCCTTTATACTTTTACAGATGCAGTCTCCACAAATTGGGATCATAACTGATAGAAATCATACGAAGCCAGCCTTATGACTCATCTTTATCCCACTTTAAATTATATACAAGTAATTATTTTCTTACTGTCCAACTGCTGGCCTCTTCTTGGTTGCTAAGCACATCTTCCTCACTCACTGCCCTCTCACCTCTTCTCAACATCACTTACAATGAAGCACTACAGAAATCAATAAAATAAACAGCTGCAGGAGAAAAATAATACCCCACACAATCCATAGGACTACCCATATATCACAGTACTAAATAGTGCTTAATAAAAAAAACAGATTCCTTTCCTTTATTTTTCAAAGTTTCATACAAAAATTCCCTGTATGTTGAGTAAATTCCCTGTTATACCTCATATTATCTTCCCTTCAGCTCCTGTTAGAACCCCTAGACAGTTTTGCTTTTACTTTCATGTCATAGATGCATATGTGATTTTTGTGCCTATATAAAATTTAGAAAGCACAACTGAGACAAAACATACAATATTTGTCTTGAATATTGGTTTAATTCACTTAATATAATTACCTCCAGTTGCATCCACTTCTTTGTAAATGACATGATTTAGTTAAGAATCCCTTTTTTTTTTTTAATCTGTACAACCTAAAGACTAAGACTTGCTTTTCCCTGTTTCTGATTCTTTGCTTAAAGATACCCAAGCACAGAAAAAGGAACACTCATTCAACCACTCTGGAAAGCAGTGCAGAGACTCCTGTATAGAATGTATATAGAGCTACCAATGGACTCAGCTATCCCTCTACTAGGCATCTACCCTCAAGATTTCATGCCTCAGCACAGGAACATTTGCTCAACCATGTTTATTGCAGCTCAGTTCATAATCGCTAAGAATTGGAATCAACCCAAATGCCCATCTCTGGACGAATGGATATCAAAGTTGTGGTACATTTACACAATGGATTTCTACTCAGCTGAAAGGAAAAATGAAAGAATGAAATTTAAAGAAAAGTGGTGGATGAACTTAGAGCAGATCTTACTTAGCCAACTCACAGAACAGAAAGTAAACACCGCATATGCTCCCTCATATGCAGTTCCTAACTAGGTTAAGACTAAACTCAAAACAAACTTAACAGATGAGAGACTATAAAAAGGGATGGAAGGAATGGGGGGAGGAAAGGAAGGGTGGGGGAACCTATACAATAAGCTTAACCAATAATAAATTGAAACCATAAATGCCTTATTTTCATACAATAAACTCTCGAGGAAGATGTGGGCATCGCATGGTAACAGGGGCCATGAACAGAATGGGAGTAAGCCTAACCCAATGAAAAAGCAATCAGACCTGCAACTCCCTATCCCAGTTACTGGTTCCTTCCAACACTGAGCTGGTGATCAAAGAGACCCACGAGGTCCCCAAAATGAGACAGGCTTCTGTCAAAGCCCTTGAATACCTGCCCCAGGCCAAAGGTAAGATCCTATTGCTGAAGAAACCACAGAAAGTCATCACTGAACACCAACACCAAGAGACCCTGTGAGATCCAGAATAGCAACCAGATCCCAGATGGTAACATGTGTAGTGCCGGAAGGTATTACATGAGCTGCCAGGGGAAATTGGTCAATGATATTTGGAGTAAGCAGAGACCTCTGATATACAATTCAGACGGGTGTCACGAAAATGCTGAACACACTACTCTAAGGGAGAGATCAGCAAGTCAAGTGATCACTTGTGCAATAGTTGACACCAAAGCCTAGGTGGGAAGCCAGGCGTGGTGGCACATGCCTTTAATCCCAGCACTTGGGAGGCAGAGGTTGGAGGATTACTGTGAGTTCAAGGCCACCCTGAGACTACATAGTGAATTCCAGGTCAGCCTGGACTAGAGCGAGACCCTACCTCGAAGAAAAAAAAAAAACACCTAGGTGGGTATTCAACGGTTTTCAAATTGGCCAAGAGATCCACTCAGTGACAACCCTTAACTGGAACTGGCATTCAGGGTATAATCCTATGAGGACCAAATACCTGGGCTCCAAGGGGAAATTCCTACTACAAGAGAGGCTACACCCAATAGAATCTTGCCAAATTAGCAATGTGTGTCTCATTTAACCTATACTGATCTCAGTCTCTGATGGAGATTCTGTTTGTATTTTTCAGAAGGCAGTGAGAGCCATGGCCAATCCAACTCTACCAACAAGCCACAGGATGATGGTGGACATCCCGGCAAGAGATGAACTACCCCAGGCCTATCATGTAGGCCCCAAATGAAACCTCAGAGTGTGGCGAGATAAATGAGACCTATCACCACAAGTCAATTAACCCAGGATAGGTCCACAAGACAAACACCAATGAGAGACCACACAATCCAAAGCAGAAGTACAAAGACAATTAAGATCTCAATAATAAACCTGACTTAAAACTCACCCACCATATCTCAGGGAACTAAGAGGAAGAGGGGGCGGAAAGTCTGTAAGAGCCGTGGTGGGGGAGGATATCCAGAGACATTGCCCCCTCAGCAACAACACACAAATGGGGGGGGGATCCTGGCTACCTTCTGAGCTATTTATGACCTCCTACCCCATGAACTGATCCAGTACACCCACCAAGGAGGGCCCCCAGTGGGTTAGGGACAGGGAGGAGAGATCATAAGATTTTCTCAATGTATCTAATTAAGGATAATAAAGATTAAAAAAAATCCTAGCACAAATTTTCCTGTCATATTTTTAATCACACTTTATCACTGTGGGATTCATAACACTAAAAATGATGCCCTCATAATCCTGTTTCCTTTGATCCTCAGGGCCGGTCCCACACATTCAGCAGATAGTTGCTTTTGGAGATGACACTTGAGAAAGAACATGGCATTATCACTAAAGAATGAATTAAAAGTTCCTTTATCTTGCCAGTTACCTCAGTTGGTTAGAACATAATGCTAATAAAAGTTCCTTTATTGAGATGAACATAAAATTTTATAGTGGGTTGAGGATATAGCTTAGTTGGCTGAGTCCTTATCTGGCATGTGCATGGCCTTGAGTTTGATGCCCAGCACTGTATACACCAGGCATGGTGATGCATACTTGTCATCTTGGCACAGGGAAGGCAGAGGCAGGAGAATCAGAAGTTCATGGTCATCCTTGGATATATAGCGAGTCCAAGGCCAGCGGGAGATACGAGATTATCTTGAAAAAAAATTATGCTTAAATTTTATTCCACTTCCCAGTATAATGAAAGGATCACAAACAGAAAATGCAAAACTGGTTAAGCAAACTCCTTATGCAACTAGACCTACATGTTGTATACAAAAGGAAATAGATTTTTCAAGAGCACTGAAAAGTGGAATTGTACAAAGCCAGGTATGGAAGTTCATACCTTTAATCCAGGCACTCATGAAGCTGAGGCAGGAGACCTACACAAGTTTGCATTCCACTGGGCTACACAGTGAGACTTTGTGGTGAAAGCATGCACCAACACACACACACACACACACACACACACACACACACACACACACACACACAAACTGGCTCAGTGATAGATGTCTTGCTTAGTATGTGTAATGCCCTGTATTGGAACCCCAACACCACAATAAATAAAAATATATATTTTTACATAGCCACAGACATTCAACCTACACAGGATAAGCCAGTGAGACAGAAACCAAAGATCTTCATCACAAAGACCCCTAAACTCAAAATCTTAAAGCAGCCTTA
>PVHP010037076.1:7485-17603 GCA_004024765.1 Zapus hudsonius
TTCTTGCTCTCTGCTTTTTTCTCCCTCCTCTAACCTCTTCCTACTGAGTGTAGGGTTACAAATGTGCAGAGTTCTTCTTAGCAGCACACCCTCAAATCCAGAGCAGTGCTCCGTACATAATTCTACATGCTGTATGAATATTTGCTGGAGCTGTATTGAAATCGAAGTTTTTCTTAACTGAATTTATGCTCTTACAAGCCATTTACGAGAAAGCTTATGTTACTCAATCTTTACTCCTCTCGTTTGTTTTTTTTAAAATAAATATTGCGAATGAGACAGATATAAAATGCATCTCACTTTCATTATTTTTGTGTGCGCTTTTGATACTTGTTGCAATTCAATATCACAGTCAATGTCTTTTATTGAAAAATTATTGTGTTGGATTGACAGATCAGAGTTGTATATATTTATGGAGTGCAATGGGATGTTTTGATGAATGCAATATATGTGATATGACATGATCAAGCTAATTAGCATCACTTCTACTGTGCATTTCTTCTTCTTCATCTTCTTCTTCTTTTGGTCTTTTGAAGCTCGGTTTTGCTCTAGCCCAGGCTGACCTGGAATTCACTCTACAATTTCAGGGTGGCCTCGAACTCACAGTGCTCCTCCTACCTCTGCCTCCCTAGTGCTGGGATTAAAGGTGTGTGTCCATATGCCTAGTGTGAATTTCTTATTCATGCACTTTACCTGTTTTCTCTTGGAATATTCATTGTTTTCTAACTGATGTTATCAGCCCTTTTTATAAGGATCTTACTCACTTGCTACATGTTTATATTAAAAACATGAAGCCTCCAAGCCTCAGAGAACATAGCAGAAGGGGGAGAAGAGAGTATAAGAACCACAGGCAGAAAGGTATATTCTGAAGGAAGTATTGTCTCTCCCACAGAGACCGACTGGAACCTTCATGACCTACAGTGATTACCGATGACCTCAATGAGGAAGACCCTCAGTAGAATGGGGAGGGGGACATGAAAGTATAATTCAATCAGAACATGACTAATTTGCAATATGTTCATATAATAAACTCAATAAAAACATTTTTCCTATATGCCATTTACTTTTTGATTTTTGGATAATTTTTACATATCAAGTCTATCAGATGATTCCTTTACATGAATTTCAAATATATTTAAATATCTTTTAATTTGATTCTTATATTCTTCAACCCCCCACCACGTACACACACAGTATCTCTCAAACAGACACACACTTACATTCTAAAATATTTTACCTAATTAGTTATGTTATTAATTCTGGTGCCATTTGTTTTGTCATCCTATCCCTATACTAATGAAAATTCTCATTTTGTTATGTCCTAAATATGTTAAATTCAAGCTTACAATGTTTAAATTGATGCACTGGAAGAGTGGAGGTTTATCTGAAATCATGGAGTCAGGTTTGAATTGAGGCTGACTCAGTTGCCTGCACTGTATGGAAACTGAAAGCTATTGTTAGTATGACTAATTTACCATTTGTCATAGGCTCGTTTCTTGGAATGGGGCATGTTCCATGAAAGAAAGATGGACCTCCTCTGCTCAGAAAAGGAAGTTTCTTGGAACAGAATGACTAAGTAGTACCATGATATTAGCACCACACTCTGTTCCGCTGGGCAGGGGAGACCCTGCTCAGCCCACCTTTCAGAACAGATGAATTGACTATTTCTCTTCTTTGTGGGCTTCATTTCTTTTGTCCACAGTGGTTTCACAGCAACTGTTTCCTAGTCAGAAAGACCCATTTATAGCTTACAGACATCAAGCCCACAGCTTTCTGAGCAAAGCACTTCAGAAAATCGTAGTAAGAGTTGGTGACCATTAGTGTGACAAAGATTGTCTTTTGCAAGGAATCTATGGGTTTCCTTATTGCTACTTTGAATCGGATGAAATTATAAATGGTTGAAGTCATTCAGGCTGCCACTGATGCTCCAAATAGACACATCTTCAGTCCATCACAAGACTTCCAAAGGTGTTTCCTCCTGTAGATCACAGCATAACCTGAGACCTATCTGTGCTTGTTATGCTCATAATGAGGCAAAGTGTGAGGCTACTGGCCCCATGTATTTTATGACTCTTAACCAAGAAATGACCTTCCACTAGCATCTCTAATGGTCACGGTAACAGCTGTGGGACTGGTTCATTGGAAGGCTGAAGGCAAAATGTTCCCTTCAAGAAGTACATTACTTCAGAAGCCATCCATCTCTCAGTCCCAGAAGGAGTCACATTTGGGTGAGTTGTACTCCACACTAGTCAGACTGTGTTACTAAAAACAAAATAAACCAAACAAAAAACCTTGATGTCTATGTGACACCAGAGACCTCAGATAAGAGGTTAATGAAATATGCTGGTCCTTGGAACTTGGTAACAGGGGAGTTAAGTGGAGAGAGAGAGAGAGAGAGAGAGAGAGAGAGAGAGAGAGAGAGAGAGAGAGAGAGAGAGAGAGAGAGAGAGAGAGAACTTATGTTGACCTGGTGTTGATTCCTGCACCAGGAACTCTCCTGTCTGGCCACCTTTAAAGAAGTCGCCATGATAATGAATCAAGATCTGAATGAAAATAATTAGAACTGATAGACTCACCTGATAAATTCAGAGAGAAAGCAACTTGCCCTTCATCACACAGTATCAAGGTCTTAAGGGCCTTGATGTTCCATTCTACAAGATGTTCAAACTCCCAGGTGCTGTGGTACAGGGGGCACAGCTATGCCACCTGGCAGCTGAGAGCTTTCTCCCCAAGAAACTACTGGTTTTCCCTTTAGAATAGATCCAAGAAGGCGTGTCCCTCTCACAGGCTGAGAACAAAACAGCCAGGGCTAGGGAAGTAGTTTTAGAAGTGAAGGGCTTGATTCACAAGCATGGGACCTGAGTTCCATCCCCAATACAAAACCAGGTGTGCTGGTGGATTGCTTTAATCACAATGCTGGGGAGGTAAAGACAGAGCCATCTCTGGAGCTCATTGGCCAGTGAAACTAAAGTAATTGGTGAATGCTAGCCCAATGAAAGACCTGTCTCAAAGGAAATGGACAGCAATTCCTTAGGATAACACCGGATGTTGTCCTCTGGCATACACACATGCATACACATGTGCCCCCCCACCCATACACATGTACACCACAAACACACATGCACATGCAAAAACCATGGGTAAGGCAGAAAATGAAACCCAAAACTCAGGGTTTTGGTGTTATCCCTTGAGTATCCATAATTTGACACTTAAACCACTCCAAAATCTGAAAGCTTTTAAGGGCCAATATGACCAACATGTAATCACAAATTGAAAATTTCATACCTAGTCTCATATGATGCCTTACCATCAAAATGCAGATGCACACACAAACAATAAAAGATGAATATAAAGATGGGCATGGTGGTGCACGCCTTTAATCTCAGCACTCAGGAGGCAGAGGTAGGAGGATTGCTGTGAGTTCAAGGCTAAACTGGGACTACAGAATGAGATCCAGGTCAGCCTGGGCTAGAGTGAGATCTTACCTCAAACATAACAACAACAACAACAACAAAGATAAATATAAAATCTTCATGGTGTGCACATAAGGTGCATATGAAGCATTAATGAACTGTAAGATATTTCATTTTTTATATATATTGAAATATTCAAAATCTGAAAAAAATCCCAAAGTTGGAATATTTCTGGTCCCAAACGTATTGGCTAAGAGATTCTAATCCTGTATGGCAAACATGTAAGTGACCATAGAGGTCAGTTTTGATCCACTTCCCACCCTTTCCATCCTCTGTGAGATTGAAGTGGCCTCTTTCTCTTGGCATGACAGGTTGAGATGCAGGATGGGAAGTGTACGTGGGAGACAGAGAGAGTATTGGTTGCAAGTCCCAGACTCAGCACAGCTCTGCCCTCTGGTCTCACTTGGCCACCAGAAATCCTGGATGCCTCCACCAAACACCTACACTGTGACCACTTATAATATCTCACAGCAATGGTCACATCTGCTAACTGGCATTCTAGAACTGAATCATGGTACCTAGGAAAGGGAAGCCATGAATCCCCTGAAACAATTAAGAAAGAGCATTGCTCTGGCTGTCTGACTGAATCCTAAGCAAAGAGGAAACCCTGGGAGGTGTACATCCTGACCACTGAGTTACAGAATCCTATTGAAAACTCATCAATCAAATGGTAGCGTTAAACTTATGACATCCTTCAAGGCTCAAGGAACATTGCTGACTAGGGGATGGAAAGATTGTGAAAGCCACAGAGTAAGAATAAGTATCTTGAAGCATTCTCACCGACAGAGATTGATTGAGGCATTCATGACCCCACAATGAATACAGATAACCCCATGTAGGAGGGCCTTTGGTAGAATGGGGGTAGGGAGGGAACATAAGCGTATGGCCCGATGGGAACATGATCAATATGCAATATATTTAAAAAAGAAATGAAGGAGGGAAAGAAAGCAGGTAGGCAGGCAGGCAGGAAGGCAGGAAGGCAGGAAGACAGGAAGGCAGGCAGGCAGGCAGGCAGGCAGGAAGGAAGGAAGGAAGGAAGGAAGGAAGGAAGGAAGGAAGGAAGGCAGGGAGGCACGCAGGCAGGAAGGAAGGAAGAAAGGAAGGTAACTAGGTTATACTGTCATCTAAAATGGCAGTTTCTCTGTTTTCTAAGTGTCCCCGAGTCACAGAGAAGCAACCAGGGGAAGGTCAAGATTTCATTTTATCTTGTGCAGCCTGAAAGATGTTGAATCATGTGGTTTCCACTCTGAGCTTTTGGTGGTAAAGGCCTGATCTTTCCTTCCTTTGCCCTCTTCCTCACACTTATTTTGTGACTAGTTAGTGGAGTTCACACCTTGCTGGGCACCCCAATACCCCAGAGAGATGCTGAATCGCACATTACCCATAACCACTGCTGGGTCATGAATGCACCAGTCAATCCCTATGGGGAGGACAATGCATCGTAATACACTTCCCACCCTGTGGCTCTTAAATTCTTTTTGCCTCTTGATCTACACTATTTCCCAAGCCTTGACGGGCTTGTGAGAAGTCTACTTTGGTGTTGAGCTCTCCGCAGCTTCTTAGTTTCTGCTTTAGTGAGTTTTGAGTCTCCTCCATAGTGTCTATCATCACCTTCCTGGAGAGGTTCTCCAGATAGCTGTGAGGCCCCTAAAGTGATTTCAGATATCCCTCACTGAGGAGGCTCCTCAGTGGAATGGGGGTGGGGAAGAGGGGACATCAGAGGATAACCTGATGGGCAGGGAATATGACCAATTTTCAGTAGGCTCAAGTGTAAAGTTCCTAATAAAAATATTATCTAAAAAATCACAGCACAGGGTGTTGGGTTCCAAACCCCAAGCATGTCTGCCTCCCTAAGGATGGGGCCTGAAGATTTGCTTTCCAAATGAGTTCCCAGGTACAGCCTCTGCTGTTGGCTTGGTGGGAGGCGCTGATTCAGTGAGGTGCAGGGTCCCACCAATTTGAGGACTTGTCTTCTCTGTGTCGTTTATAAAAAGTAAAAAGTGTTTTATTTATTTTGGAGAGAGACAGAGAGAGAGAGAGAGAGAGAGAGAGAGAGAGAGAGAGAGAGAGAGAGAGAGAGAGAGAGAGAGAGAGAGAGAGAGAATGGGAGCCCCAGGGCCTCTGGCCAGTGCAAGCAAACTCCAGGTGCATGTGCACTTTGTGTATCTGGCTCTATGTGGGTACTGGGGAACTGAACCTGGGTCATTAGGCTCTGGAGGCAAGTGCCTTAACCACTAAGCAATCTCTCCAGCCCCTCTGACAACCTAGAGGAGGGTTCCAGGGCAGGTGCTTTATGTAGGTGTAGATCTATAGAAACTCAGTAGGAGGATGGAGAGGTAATTGAGGGAAGGAAATACAGCTCGCATTGCTCACCCAGGTAGGAGTTAGATAGAATGTGTCCACCTTGGAGGGGAGGATCCGAGGAGTCACTCCTGTCCTGCTGGCTAAAGGCTGCTCCCTTGGGCACTGGCTGCTCAGTCCTCACTCTAGCAGTGTGGGCACAGAGAGAGAATAATGCCCCAGGCCAGAACACTTAGGTGTGTGAGTATCTTTAGAGTACCTGACAGGCAGTTTTGGTAAGCTCTAATGGGGATTAGCACCCATCCATTCTAAAGCATGGGTTTCATTTGGGGAACTAAACTATACATGCAGAAATTTCTAATTTCTAATGAAATCAAGGCAGAGAATATGAAATTTCACCCAAATTAACACATTAAAGAATATCCTGTGCCTAAGCACTTGAATTTTGTGGAAGAAGAAAACCACCTTCCTTTGCTCTTGACGCTCCTATGAGAGACTGGCCACCATGGAAACAGGCTACCTGCTGCCAAAATTAGGACAGAAATGAGGAGGCTCCTTACCCCACCCCTATGCACATCACACAGCCACAGTCTGAAGTGCAGCATAGACTCTCATACACACACACACACACACACACACACACACACACACACACACACACACACAGGTGCACAGGCATGCACATCCGTGAGTGCATATATTCACAGGAGCAAGTATGAACACACCGCTACTGAGCATGTTAATTATCTTTCTTTCCTTCTTCCCCAGTCCTGACCTCTGTAGCTGGATCATTCTTTCTGTCCTCCTAGTCCCAGAAAGCTGGCCTCAGCAGAGCTCCAGCTTACTTCTTGTCCCTGTCACCAGTGATGACATGTGCCTGGACTGTG
Organism: Zapus hudsonius; assembly: GCA_004024765.1. NCBI lineage: Eukaryota > Metazoa > Chordata > Mammalia > Rodentia > Dipodidae > Zapus > Zapus hudsonius. Next base: position 14,144 of record PVHP010037076.1, read on the forward strand.
ACACCAGGCTAGGAGCTGAGCTGAGACGGTTAGAGTGAACTTAATTTGAGTCAAGTTCTGTAGCTCACAGCCAAGTTGCACGGCCCCTGAAACCTCCCATATCATTAAACTGGATAGAGACTAATTGTCGCCTCTGCATGGAGATGCTGCAAGGATTAAATGCTTTCGTCTTCCTAAGTGCTCTCCACACAGTAGCCTCTGAAGTATTAAGTCCGCTCTCAGAGCTGGATTTGATAAGACAGTGCCAATGATGTGCTCATCACAATGCCTAGCTCATAGGAGGAACTTTGTAAGCAGGAGATGGCTCTTCCCGAGATAAGTGACATAAATATTTACTTATAGAATATACCACCCAGTGCAGTTTGATTCAAATCCTAAGAGGTAGCTATCTTCTCATAATGTACCCAGTTCCTCTGGATCTGGACTTGCCTGGTCCCCAAGGCCCAGAACACGTGGGCATCTTCATCATCGATGGACAGAGTTGCCAACATCCTCTCTAGGGCCATCACCCTGACAACAAGCAGTAGTTTTGTGTTTATAATAAATACATTTTTGCTTTATGAACACACATTGCAGCATGTCTTGCTGAATTAAATAAACATTTCACTATCTTTGTAGACCGTGAAATTACTTAAATTTTAATCTACTTGTTATATTAAGAGAAGAGGCTTCTAATTTAATAGGTTCCACAAAAGTAAGTAATTCATAAACATCTTTTCAGACTCTTTGAAGCCAGAAGAAAGGGCGAAGCGGTGTGATAGGGAAAAAGCTATCAAACTCCCAGTTTGGAGATTCAGGATGTGAGGAATCAAAACCCTCCACATGAGGTTGAGTCTGTAACTAGACTACTTTATAAAACATAGTCCTCTCTGATGGATATCAAACTCCGGTTTCTGAGTGATCCAAGAGAAATTCCTCATGCTTTTAGATAGGTGGACCGAAATATGCACCTACAAATTACCGCACCTCTTGTCTCCTTTGTGGTATCAAACCAGAACCTTTCTGTAGCCATGTTGTAAAGTCAAGGAGGAAGTGATATTATGATAGTCTTTCTGAGTTGGGTTGTGGCAGCCGATGGATTGTAATTACTAATTGCTGGAGGCATCTGCTATCAGGGGCTTCAAATACCTGTACAAGAGTCATGAAAGGCGGTGAAAGTGTCTTAGAAATGACTGTGGTAACTGCCATGGTGCTCTGAGAGGTTGGTCACACTATTAAATATCAGAAAATCTGGAGACTTTGGTGAATACTTACTTCACAAATACAAACTTCATCAATCGGCTTGGTCTGTCTTCAGTTGTTATCACGAAACCCCTGTAGCTGGCTCATTTATAAGAAATGAGGTTTATTTAGCCCACCATTTGAGAAGTTCAAGAGCACGGTGTCAGTATCCACTTGTCTGTGGTGAAGGGTCCATGACAGAGAACAGGAAAGGAAAGTGGTAGTGTGCAGAAGGGCTCAATCCCCTGGGACCTGATAACCCAATCCTGCAGCTCTTCTGAAGGTCACAGTGCTCTATGACCGAGCCATCCTTAAAGGACCCATCCGGTCACACTGTCACACTAGGGACCAAGCTTCTAGCAAAGAAGTTGTGGGGGGAGCTCAAACCTATTTTAACTGACATCCTAATGAATTCTCACTTTTCCATTGCTCTCTGAGGAACAATATTTAGGAGAGACATTTCACCCCAGGTAGAAACTGCTCCCAGGTACCTCCCTCTCAATGCTGTCTCCATGTTCCTAAATATCTTCCATTTCCATGTGTTATCAAGGCTCCCGAACTTTGGAATCATATTTCTTCATGTGAATCTGACTTGTTTTGTTTGACAAATGCTTTTTTTTAAAGATTCACTTGTATCATTGCAATCCATCAGTAATTCCTTGTTTTTAATAGCTGAGTAATATTCATTTGCAGGGATAGACCACATTTGTCTATTCACTGGTTCATACACATTTGATCTGTTTTTTGTTTGAGGGCAGTAATGAGTTAAAAAGCCATGACTCACTCAAAGCTCCTTAGGAGCCAGAGGCACACATTTATTTGTCTGGGGTTGTATCTAGGTGGTACTGCAAAGCCAATTGGTAAGTGTATTATTAACTTCACCAGAAACTGTTAAAAAGTTTTCCATAACAGTTTCACCATTTTATACCCAACCAGTAGTTCACAAGTATTCTCAGTGATCTGCATACTTGCAAAATTGAAGTCGAGCTTTTTTAAAAACGTTTTTATTGGCTTAAAATTATATATATTAACACAACAATATGCTCAGTATCATAGGTTATTAGATAAAGCCATTGAATCCATGATGACATTCCCTTTTATGCATTAGTTATTCTCCCTCCCACCACTGACTCTTACATTCTTCCTGCCCTCTCTTCTGCAAATTTCCCTGAGTCATAGTGGGTGAATTTAAATTTTGCATCATTACTAGGTTTGTAAGAGTCTCTAAATTCATGTTTTGGACAATTTTGGGCACCTTTGGTGCCTCTCTCCATTGTCCTTCCGTAGGTTGTCTGCCTTGCTGTGGGAATAGATCTTTGGCTCGTCATCCCACTTCCTTAGAGGTTGTGAAGTCGAGCTTTTTAAAGAACCCATGGTAGGCTGTGTGAACTCCCCATGCATGTGGAAAATGACCACCAGTTATGGCTGCCCACCCCCATACCTATTAATCATTCCTTGTGCCAGTATGGTCATGCAAACCTGTAACTCCAGCACTCAGGAGGCTGAAGTAGGACTATGGTGAGTTCAAGGTCAGCTTGAGCTATCCTAAAAAAATCAACCAAACAAATAAAAAAATCATGATTTACTTCAAATTTCACAGCTGTCCTGCAAAGTATGTACTTTGTGTTTTCTTCTTACAGATGAATAAAGTTAACTGCTTACTTCTCTCAGCTAATGAGGACTCCCCACAAGGATTCATTCAGTAGGTGTTCTGAGCCTTGGGTGATGGCCAAGGTGAAGGGTATTAGGAGACTCGACCTGCCTTCACAACCTCACTGCTCCAGGCAGGGACTGAGGTACAAGGACCTGCAGGAATCCCCCACTTAAAGCCTGTTTATCTAGCAAGAGTTGATATAGATGCAATTAGATATAGAGTGAGCCAGATGATAAGAGGGTCATGTCTCAAAGACCTGTGAGAAAAATGCCCTCATTTACATTGCCTATTGCTTTTTAAAGCATATGGATGTGGATTTCAGCTTCTAACCATCACACAGAAATTAGTTTTGCCAATTGCAGGAGATAACATTTTAAGAAATGAGATGACTTTTGTGTAAAAACATCTTGAACATTCACACGCTCATGATTTTGCAGAAATGGTGTCTATTGTGGTTGGAAAAATCTAGGGTGAGGGGCGAGAGCAAGTGGGTTAGGAAGGGCACACCAGGTCTGAATCAGTGGCTCTATTCATTGTGGTTGAGTAGTTCCTGCTGCCTTAAAATCACCCTTGCAACACCCATGG
>PVHP010037077.1:5869-17659 GCA_004024765.1 Zapus hudsonius
CTCTCTCTCTCTCTCTCTCTCTTTCTCTGTGTGTACACATGCACGTGCACACACACGTGTGGTGGCCAGAGGACAACTTTGGGTATTGTCCCTTAGGCACTATCCATCTTCCTTCTTGGAAACAAGGCCTCTCACTGGCCTGGAACTCATCAAGTGTACTACACTGGCTATCCAGTGAGCCCCAGGATCCACCTGTCTCTGCCTTTCCAGGTTGGGATAACAAGCATGCACCACATGTCTGGCTTTTTATACTTAAAGAATTAATTTTTGACATTTTGACATTTTCATACATGCATATATTTTGATCTTATTTCCCCCAAATTGTCCTCTCTTATCTGTCCATTCCTCTGCTCTTCCCCATTAACCCCCATCTGACTTTCATACCTTTAAAGAATATCTATTGAGTTAAATGAGGGTTTCTTGCATGATCATGGGTGGAAAGTACTTACTGTGAAATGGGTAACTTGCCAGTTGGAATCCCACTATAGAACATGAACATGACTTCCCTCCTGAGATGGTTAAATTTATTGTCAAGTTGACCTGTGTAATAATTCACAGTACTCTTGGGTGGGTCTCTGAGCTTGCCTGCAGAAAGAATTGACAAAATCCTTTTGGGATTTTTAAGAAGGGAGGAAGGTCCCTTCTCCAGAGTGAGCCCTTCCCCCCAGTGGGTGGGCCTTCCAAGCGGACTAGATATAAGGAAGCTTGAGGGGAAGGGAAGCTCTTCTTCCTTCCTCCTCCACCTTTCCAGCTGCTGGTGCTTGTTCGTGACTTGCACTCGCATCCTGCTCTCCTACCCTTCCTGGACATCGGAACCCAGTTTCCTCTGCCTCACATTGTGGACTGAAGAGCAGCCACTTCCCAGGGAGCCATCAGGTCTTCTGGGCTGGATTGGGACTGCTGAGGCCTCCAGCCACGTGGACTGAACAGCTATTGGTTCCTTCTGTGGGCTTGCAGACTGTTATTGTTGGACTGTCATAAGCTACCCCAATAAATTCTCTTTTACTATAATCCATTCTATCAACTCTGTTTCCTCTAGAGAACCCTGACTAAAACACCTCCCCAGCAACCATGAGCTTGGAGGCTTGGGGATGAGCTTGGGGATGGTGTAGATGTCCCATTTGAGATGAGCACACAGTACTCACTTGTTCTTGGTACTCTTACGGGCCATGCATCTCTGTGTTAGCCTGTGATACTTAGCTATTTATTTATTTATTTTTGAGGTAGGGTCTCGCTCTAGCCCAGGCTGACCTGGAATTCACTCTGTAGTCTCAAGCTGGCCTCAGACTCACGATCCTCCTACCTCTGCCTCCCGAGTGCTGGAATTAAAGGTGTACGCCACCACGCCTGGCTAATACTTAGCTTTTCAAATGTGGGGTTTGGAGATCAAGTTCATGCTTGCAAGACAGGAACTTTATTGACTGAGTTTTCTCCACAGCTGACATTTTTTTTTCATTTTAAAAGCTACTTCCAACTTTGCCCAACTCACACAGGGAATTTCCCTGAGGGACTTGTAAAATTAAACATGAAATAAACTTTATTGGGAGGAAGAGGAGGATGGTTCTGATACCATGGTCCTGAAGCTGTAGGAGAAGAACACATGTTTGAAACCCACAGGTCAGCTGTGTCCTGAGAGCTGGAGAGGCCACAGTGACCATCTGGTCCAGCACCTTCCAGTACAGGAATGGGCACTGAGAAGGAGATGGGAAAGCTTGTTTAGGCTGGTCTTTGTAGCAAGTTATGTTGGGACAAAAGCACTCAGCCTTCTGGCTTAGAACAACCACATCTAGTTTCATGTACCAGGGGACTTTGAACATAAGACTGGCTTATGTTGAGACACAGCAGCTTAAAATAGATGAGATCAAACCCCGAGCATCACCCAGAGTCATCCACGGCAAATCTGTGATTCCAATAGTGACATGCCCTTTCATGGTCCCTCTCCCTGCAGTGAAACTGCATGATAACCTCACAATCTTCCAGCCAATGAGGCAAACGCCTGTGAGGGAGCTAGCAAAATCAAGCTTGAAATAAAGCATCGTCATTGCCTTGGGGGAGGTAGCTTCTAAAAAAACTAGCACAGACTTAAAGACCAACTCTCAGAGTTGTTTTTCTTTCCATGGACTTTAATGGTCTACTTCTGTGTTTCCCCCCAAACTTCTCTGTATATTTGTGGGAGAGGGGATTTGAAAGAATGAGGTTAGACACTGATGCTACTTAAGTATTCTCGGAGAAAGTGACAGCAGAGGTGGCATGGAGAGAGATTTCGACCTTGTTTGGCTCCATGCTGTTTTCCACTTTTCCTTGATTTTGCTCAACATGTGCTCTCCTGCTGTAACAGCTGTGGCCTGTGCACTGGCCCTTCTCTGGCTTTTATATGTTGAGCTTCAGGTTCTGTTTTTATTTGTAATGTTTTTTGCACATGTGCATGTGATGTGTATGCATTTGGGTATGTGTGTTTGTATATGTGTGTGGGAATATGTATTTGTGGGTGAAAGTGCTCATGTATGCACATGCAAGCATGTAGAGGCCAGAGGTTGAATATTTTCCACGAACACTCTCCACCTTAATTTTTGAGATAGGGTCTCTCAGTGAACCTGGAGTTCACCGATTCAGCCAGACTAGCTATCCAGGAAGCTCCAGAGGTTCTTTGTCTCTGGCTCTCCAGTGCTGGGCTTGCAGAAGTGTGCTGCGCACCCAGCTTGCATGTTAGTGCTGGAGTTCTGAACTCATAGGCACTTTACCGACTCAGCCATATCCCCATCCCTACTGAGCTCAAGATTCTACCAACAAGGCAACCCTTCCTCCAAGACTAAGGAAGGAATCGCCTCCAGGACTGACAGAGTCGGTACACAGGTAATCATTAAAGTAATCAGTGAATCTACTTTTAGGCTTTCTACAAGTGGGAGAGCTGAGGCTCAGAGACCTCCTCCTAGTTTACCTCCTAAGGTTGTATTCTGGTCATCAGCAGAACTTAGTTGGAATGAAGAAACATGAATATACAGTGAATGGATAGAAGAAAGCTATTCTCAGTGTCATGTGGTTAGTACAAGTATTCACTATTGGAACTATTGGAGGAGGAGTGGGTGGGGGTGGGTGGGTGTGTGTGTGTGCCTGTGGCCCTTGGTAAAATTTTCTGGAAAAGACTGAGCCTGGGTGAGATGATAAACAACTTGAAAGCAGAGGAGAAGGAATGGAGTGTCACAACTAAGAGCCATGGGGAGAGGCTGGAAGATCTATGTGTTATTTGGGGACCATTAAAAGGCCACTTTGGCTGCAGAATTCTGAGTACAGGCTCCAAGGCTGGAAGGTTATGGGATTGGGTAACACTGGCCATCTTTTTTTTTGTGCTTTTTTTTTTTTTATCATTCTGGCATCTTCAGACTCTTCAGATGAACTCGGTGGAGGAGTGTTAGCTCCACAGCCCTTCTCGCAGAGCTCTCTGGTCACATCATCAATTTCTTCTGATTCTTGAGGGACCCGATAGTTAGACACATGATCCACACGGATAGTTCTTCCCTTGATCTTGATCCCGTTAAAGTTGTCAACAGCCAGAATTGTGCTCCTCTGGTCTTCATCAGAGGATTCTTCTTCGTGGCAGGTGGCTTATACCAGAAGGCTTAGCCCTTGTCTCTGACATTAAACCAGCATCATTCCCCGAGGGGTGCACCGTTCCTGGAGGCACTGCAATACCAGGTCGATGCGTGGAGTGGACGGAGCAAGCTCCTATTCCAACTCCGAGCTCCAAAAATCCATTTAATATATTGTCCTCGGATAGAGGACGTATCAGATATTAAACTGATAAGAACAGATACTACACTTGATCTTAGCCAAAAGGCCGAGAAGCGATTGGCCATCTTTTTTGATTGGCTCATTCTGCTGTTTGTTTTTAGGGATGTAGTGGGAGCTGTGGTACATGCACTTTCCAGAAGTATCACCCTGAAGGGTGAGCATGTGTTGTCCCAGCTACCAGGAGGGGGTACCCAAAGGTTCTTAGCTGAGTGCCTCCTCAAGAAGGGAGTTGCTCCGTTCAATGGCATCTCTGCTGTTCAGTGACTAGTTGATATGGGATGCCAGACATCTTGCTGCATTATAGCTCTCAGTCCCAGACACCTAAGTGATGAGATAATGTCTCTGCTCTTTAGGTATTTTTCTCTGCCTGGTCTGTTATCACTTCCTTGTAGGCATGGTTGGGTGAACATGCCCCGTACACTTTTGTATGGGGAAAGCAGCTACAGTCTTAGGGACAGTCCTAGGGAAAGTAATCTAACTGAACTGAACTGAAGGAGACTGCAGTCAGTTAAGAAGTCATTTGAGATAGACGTAGTCCTAGGAATAAACTCTAAAAAAAGCATGGAACTGTTGGCAGTGAAAAGTCCATCCATGTTGAGATCCATGGCCAACCTTAGACCTCAGCATAACTTGGTGGAACACTCCTTTAAAGCCTCTCCCAGGGGAGAGGAGGAGGGGATACCAGTGGAAGGTATTCCCTGGTGGGTACATTTTTCCCAGGCACAGAAAGAGTTTGGAGAAGTGATAATCATAAGGACTACTAATTGCATGGCTCTTGCCTGGGGGCTATTGTGAGCTGGTGAAAGACTAAGGATGTTCATTGGCCTATTAAAGGCCATTGATTTTTGAAGGGCAGAGGTCTTTCTTGGTAAATATAAACATTCTTTCATATATTGCAGCCAGAGGGATGGAAAAGTTAAAAAGCAGGCTCTGCATTTAAATATTATTATAGATCTTCAGAGAAGGTTGAATTCACTACTTAGCAGGTGTACCTCACAGGTGTGGGGGGAGGATGGAGAGTTCATGGAGAATCCAGAATTTTGTAGCCCCCAGAACTCCAGGAATCTCTTGTCCTACAGAAGTGGCAACACAGCCCTGCAACAGTCTGTGGCTTCAAGTACTAAAATCTTGAACTAGGATGGTTGGAGTCAGATTAGCAGCCATGGGAAGGATGTGGGAGATAGTTGGAAGAAATGAGATTTGGGTTCCCATGGTCACTAACGCTCCAGTGGTTACTGGAGTTGAAGGCAGTTTAATATATTGATGAATGAGGTGTTGGAAGAGAAATATAGTTTGTCTATGTACAGATTAGATACAGTAAATCTTACATGTCCTCAAGATAGAATGTATTTTCCTTTGTTCTATTTTCCAATTTCCATTTTCAGTTTTATTTCATAAAATAATAATAATCCTCGCAACAGTGATTAAACTAATAAATAACATTGTGCATTAGGGCATGAGAATAAAGAATGTACATTATAAATAATAATAGTTTATTTATGATATTGTCTCTCCTCACCGTTTCTATTTTCCCCAGCAAGGTGCTTGGGGAATCTCAAAAAGCTACCAAATACATAACACACACACACACACATATATATAGGAGATATAGTGATGTATATATTTTATCACAAATAAGAAATATTCCAAATGACAGTTTATAGGGAAAATGGTAATCCTAGGACAAAATTCATTAGAGATGGAATTTATTAAATTTCATACTAATGAAACTTGGGTCTATGAATGTCAAAGTCAATTTGGATACTTTTGGAATAAGAACAGATACAAATCTTAGTTACTAACATCATTTACTCTCAAGTAGAAAATATATTCAGATGGGCTTTTTTTCCCTGGCAGCACTGCACTTTCTGTCAATTTCTGTGGTTCACAGATGTCTGAATTCCTTGGACCAATGTGTTATTTTTAAAATGTCTTTTGGGGACCAACATGATGTCGCAATAATTTATTTTGCCAATTTTAAAAAATGTCTCTGTTCTTTTACTACCTCAGTTCTTTTACTCTTACAAGTCAATAAAAAGAGTAAAGATTTGACAGTAAAATGATAGGAAGGATATAAGTTCACCAAATGATTTTTAATTTATTCAATGAATAAAAAATTAATTAAGTTTATGAGAGACTTGAGGTCATTTATCTCACTTCACTTTGGATTTGTGGAAACATTTGTTCCCATTGGCATTGAGGCTGCACATGGACAGAAGTGCAGGGAACAGAGATGTGATGCATTTCTCTGAAGTAGATATTTAAGAAAGCTTAATTGTTTTTACCATTGAGATAGAGAAAGCCTAACAGAATGATTTGAAGCCACTAGCCATGGGTCAGATATTCTTACCTACACTTGCTTTTTCTCCAAGTAGTCCCTCTTCTGTTTTAATATCTCTCTCTCTCTCTCTCTCTCCCTCTTCCATGATGACATGCTGATGAGCCCAGAATTGTGCAGGTCTTGTGCAGTTAATGACATCACTGTGAGGTCATGAATGCAGTGGCCACTTTGTGTCTAGAAGATAGCATTCAAAAACACTTGTCTTGGGGATTCTGGGAAGATGGCAGCATGCTAATATCTCCAGCACAGGCAGAGGTGAAGTACATCATCACTCTGATTACTGAAGAGGTGTAAGTGAATTTTTAACTCAGTAGAAAACTTAGGTACAGACAGAGATTCCAGATAAGCAATTTGAAAGTCCAGTGGATGTTTGGAACGCTGTGTGGTTTGGGTCTTGTGGGGTGGAGCCCCTGTGGCTAGCGCTGCAAGAGGAAAAAAAAAAGAGCACCTTCCACCTTTGGGCTAATTTTTTCCCTAACTTTTTTGGGCAAGAAAAGCTTAGATTAGTGTAGCAGAAAGCTGATTAAGTGGGAAATCCAAAGGACTAGCCCCAGAGTAAACACACTCAATGGACATCACCTGCCCACAGGACCTGGCAGCCTTGCCAAACCTCCTGAGCTGAGGAGACAAGAAGGAAAAGCAGGCACATCTTGGCCACATCTACACAGGTTTTTACACGTGTAAAAAAATAGGTGCTGAGTGGGGGAGGGAAGGAGCTGGTCCATAGTGTGCTCCCAGCAGGCGCAGCACTGTCACCTAGGGGGGAAGGGTGGAACTGACTCCCATGAGCTTCTGACAGGTATAGCACAAGCCTAGACAGGGCTCCCCTACTGCTCCCTGCTCCTGCAGAGGCCCTGAAAGCCACTCCACCTTCACCCACAAGCTCCCTCCATAGCTGTGTCTCCTCTCTACTTCCTACTGACCTGAGCCCTTGCCACCTCAGTCCCCCCTTCCCTCTAGTGCAGCGCCTGGTCTGTGGGCACACCAGGCCCCCAACCTTGCCTGCAGTTCCTAGGCATGCACCTGCTGGCAGGTGTCAGCTGGCACAACCCCAACTCCCCCACCCTCTCTCCAGCCAGCAAAGCTGTTGGCTTGAGGGAGCACTAAGACCCAACCCCCATGGTTCTGGCACACTTGCCAGCCCAGCCACTGATCTGAGGGCACACACAATCTCAGATAAACCAAGTGAGTGCCCAACCCTCTCTGTGAAACCCAGCACACACCCCATCCACACTGTTGAGTTGAGTACATCACAAGGACACCCCCCTCCCCAGCCCCTCCAAGTGGAACTGAAATGGGCAGATCACAGCGCAAGAAGAATCTATCAGCTGAGGGACTCACACCAAACCCGCCAAGCCCCAAATGGGAAGTCAGCAGTGAAACTATAAAAGGGAGATAGCAGATGCAAGCCCAGGATGAGATGACACTAAGCCGAGATCATACTGGCATGGATTTGATGACGAGGTTAATGATGGAAATGGAAGCAAAAAAATTGATAATCACCAAGAAAAGGTACAGAGCCAGCTCACAAGCTTTGCTGCCAGGCTTAATACAATTGAGGAGAAACAAATGGACTTAGGTAGATCAGTGATTGAACTAAAGGCAAACAAGCAAACAGAAGATCTCAAGAATCAGCTAACCAAACTAAGCGAAGACATAAGCAAATACAAGAATGAGTATCAAGAAGCATTAAGTAAGTCAAATATTGAAACAAAAACACACTTCAAGATAAAGATAGAAGCAATTCAAAAAGCTGTATCAGAAAACAAAAACCAAATGGAAGTAATAAGAACCTCTCTAGATTCCGTCACCACTAGAATCAATAACCGGGAAGACAGAACCTCAAATGTGGAAGCTAAAACAGAAGAAAATGACAGGAAAATCAAAACTTGAATAATTCAAAAAAGCATGTAAACAAAATACTGTTGGATACCATAAAGATACCTAATCTCAGGATCATGGGGTTCCCAGAAGAAGAAACCCAGGCCAATAGCATAGAAAATATTTTCAACAGAATTATTCAAGAAAAGTTTCTTTATCTTGCAAGAGAAAGACCGGTCCAGATAAAAGGTGCCCACAGGACTCCAAGTAGATTGGACCAAAGAAGGACCCATCCAAGATATATCTTAGTTAAAATGCCAAACATAGAAAGTAAAGAGAAAGTGCTTAGGGCAGCAAGAGAGAAAAAAAACTCATCACTTATAAAGGCAATCCTATCAGATTTACCTAAGACTTTTCACTTGAAACCTTGAAGGCCAGAAGGGCTTGGAACAATGCTATTTTAGGCCTAAAGAAGTATGGCTTTCAACCTAGACTACTGTACCCAGAAAAGCTATCCTTCATAATAGATGGAGATTTGAAAATGTTCCATGAAATAAGCCAGCTCTATGATTATTTGAACACAAAGCCAAACCTACAGAAGATACTATGGGAGATTTTCCATGCAGAAGAGATAAGCAATCGACCTTAGGGAAGTAATAGAGAACAAGCACAGTAAGCAAAACCAGTGTGCTAATGACCGCAGTACAGGCATCAACCCCCATAAGCCTTCCAACATGGCAGGGCTTAAAGCAAACCTCACAGTTATAACTTTGAATGGAAATGGACTTAACTCTCCTATAAAAAGACACAGGCTAGCAGGGTGGATCAGGAAAATGGACCCTTCGTTTTGCTGCCTTCAAGAATCACACCTTACCTCTAAAGACAGTAATCTCCTAAGGGTTAAAGGATGGAAAATGATCTTCCAGGCATGTGGGAATAATAAGAAAATGGATGTGGCTATACTAATATCTTACAAAATAGACTTTTATCCAAAATCAATAAAAAAGGACAATGATGGCTACTTCTTACTCATCAAGGGAATGATCCAACAAGAAGATATCACTATTATAAATATGTATGCACCAAATTTAGGTGCTCCACAGTTCCTAAAGTATAACTTACTAAAAAAAAGCCAGATATAGGCTCTAATACCATCATAGTTGGAGACTTTAATACTCCATTTTTATCTCTAGACAGATCATCCAAACAGAAGGTCAGCAGGGAAATAATGGAGCTCAAAAACACCATAGGGATAACAGATGTTTACAGAACTTTCCACCCCAAGGACACAGAATTTGCATTCTTCTCAGCAACACATGGAACCTTCTCCAAAATTGACCACGTTAAGTCATAAAACATTCCTCAACAAATTCAGGAAGATTGATGTAGTCCCCTGCATCATATAAGACCATAATGCATTAAAGTTAGAAATTAACCATGGGAGAAGCAGTGGAAACTACACCAACTATTGATGCCTGAATAATACCCTTCTAAATAGTGAATGGGTCATTCAAGAAATCGAAAAGGAAATTGAAAATTTCCTAGAAGTTAACAATAATGAAAACACATCATACCAACACTTATTAGACACCAGGAAGGGGGAAATTCATAGCACTAAATGCCTTTATAACAAAGATGGAGATCTCAAATTAATCATCTAGCCACCCGCCTAAAGGTATTGGAAAAACTAGAAGAATACAACCCTAGGAGCTCAAGGCAAAAAGAAAAAAATTAGATCAGAGCTGAGATTAATGAGTTGGAAATGAAGAAAACAATTAAAAAATACATTAATCAAGGAGTAGGTTCTTTAAAAAATAAATAAGATTGACAAACCCTTGGCCAATCTAATTAAACGAAAAACAGAAAAGGCCCAAATCAACAAAATCAGAAATGAAAAGGGAGAGGTTTTCAACAGACCCCAACAAAATTGGAAGAATCATCTGATCATACTTCCAAAACCTCTGCTCCACAAAATTGGAGAACCTGGAAGAAATGGATGAAATCCTGGATACCTACCAACTACCAAAGCTTAGCCCAGAGCAGATAAAGTTCCTAAATAAACCTATCACATCCATAGAAACTGAAAATATCATCAAGAATCTCCCCAAATGGAAAAGTCCAGGACTGGATGGATTCTCAGCCAAATTCTACCAAACTTCATCATAGAACTGAAACCACTCTTTCTGAAGCTTGTTTGGGGTATAGAAAGTGAGGGAAGGCTTCCAAACCCTTTCCATGAAGCTAGCATCACCCTAATCCCCAAACCAGGCAAAGATGCAACAAGAAAAGAAAACTACAGACCCATATCCTTGATGAACTTAGATGCTAAAATCCTGAACAAAATCCTCACAAACCAGATACAACACCACATCAAAAATATCCACCTTCATCAAGTTGGCTTCATCCCAGGGATGCAGTGATGGTTCAATATATGCAAGTCGATAAATGTAATCCAGCACAAAAACTACATGGTCATCTCAATAGATGCAGAAAAGGCCTTTGACAAAATTCAACACCACTTCATGTTCAAAACCCTGGAAAGGCTAGGCATAGATGGCCTATACCTCAACATAATAAAGACAATATATGAAACGCCTAAAGCACAAATCATACTCAATGGGGAACAACTCAAGGAGTTCCCACTTGAATCAGGAATAAGACAGGGGTGTCCACTCTCACCATTGCTTTTTAACATAATGCTTGAAGTTCTGACCCAAGCAATAAGACGGGAGAAAAGCATAAAAGGGATACAAATTGGAAAGGAAGAAGTAAAACTATCCCTCTTTGCAGATGACATAATCCTATATGTAACAGACCCAAAGAATAGTATCAGTAAACTCCTGAAGGTGATAAATTCCTTCAGAAAAGTGGCAGGATACAAAATTAACACAAAAATCAGTAGCCTTCCTGTATGCAGATGATATACATGTAGAAAAAGATATCAGAGAGATTGTCTCATTTTCAATAGCCTCAAAAAAAAATCAAATTCCTTGGAATATCATTAACCAAGAATGAGTAAGACTTGTGTAATGAAAACATTAAAACATTCAAGAAGGAAATAGAGGAGGATTTTCTTTTTTTTTATTGTCCATAATGAGTTACATTATTTAGTGGGCAAACAATGAGTTGTTATCCTCAATTCCCTGCTGCCCCCCCCCCATCCCCAATCTGCTGGATAACCTCCTCCATGGTTCGTCTGGATCAGTCCTTGTGACAGGGGACCATGGATAGCCTAGTACTCAGCCAGGTTCTCCTGGCCATGCTAGAGGAGGATTTTCTAAGATGGAAAGATATTTCATGCTCCTAGATAGTGAGAATTGATATAGTAAAAATGGCAATCCTTCCAAAAGCAATTTATAGATTCAGTGCCATGCTGATAAAAATCCAAGCTTCTTTCTTCACAGACATAGAAAAAATAATCTCAAAATTTATTTGGAAGGGCAAAAGGTCTCGGATAGCCAAAACTATCCTAAGTAAAAAACTTGCTCAGGAGGTATCATCATGCCTGACCTAAAGACATACTACAAAGCCATCATAACAAAAACAACATGGTCCTTGCATATAAACAGATAGTCAGACCAATGGAACAGAATTGAAAACCCTGCTCTTACCTCAAGTAACTATAGTTACTTGATCTTTGACAAAGGTGCCAACAATGTTCACTAGAATAAAGATAGCATCTTCAACAAATGGTGCTGGACAAATTAGATAAACACATACAAAAAATGAAAATAGACCCACTCCTTTCACCATGCACAAAAATCTACTCCAATTGGATCAGGGACTTCAACATAAGACCTGTAACCCTGAAAACCCTGGAAGAAAAGATAGGAGGGACT
>PVHP010037078.1:0-17585 GCA_004024765.1 Zapus hudsonius
ATGTGGTGGGGGATGTGGTGGGGGGCTGTGGTGGGGGGCTGTGGTGAGGGGATTCAGTGGGGGGATGTGGTGGGGGATGTGGTGAGGGGATTCGGTGAGGGGATGTGGTGGGGGCATGTGGTGAGGGGATGTGGTGAGGGGATGTGGTCGGGGATGTGGTGGGATATGTGGTGAAGTCCCTCTCAGAAGAAAGAAGGCAGCTCCATGTGTGTGAACAAACCTGAAGCTCAGTGTGAGGGGAATGAAGGGACAATAGAGAAAAGCAAGCTGATCAGTGTTCTGGAGCCAAATATGATCTACAGTTCTTATGTTTTTCTTTAAACAGTGTGAAGAACCTTGAACAGGGCCCCAGGATCTTTGGAAGTCTACTCTGCCTGATTCTTAGCTGGCTAATGAAGCTGTTTTCTTGTGATTTCCATGAACTGGTTTTACTCTCTCTCTCCATAGCTAAGTGTAAGGCCAATGAATTTTAAGCAAGTGCCTTTAACTGCTGAGCCATCTCTCCAGCCTGGTAAATGAATTTTAGATCATGGTGTAAAGTTAAATGGATAGCCAGCTTAAACATCCAGATTAGGGAAATCACTTCTACACTTAAGCATATCCTGAAATACAAGCAGAGTACACAGTGTCTGCCAAGACTGGTTTCTTCACGCATCACTAAGAAGTAGAAATCATCACTTTAACCAAAAGCCAGGCTTTCTGCTGGGAACTGGCTTGTGCCTGGGAAAGTCCACCTTGGGTGTTTGTGACTGGTCGTGTGCTGGCTGCTGGCCTCTCTGTCCGGCTTTGCTTTGTCTTTTTTTCTGGGGGGCTTTTGCTGGATCACTTCTCCCTTATCAAACATGAGGTGCAGGCGGTAGCTGACGAGCTTGATGACAGCAAAGAAGATTGTCACTGAGCCACAGTAGAACAGCACCGTGAGGGCGTTCGGAGGGAAAGCCTGCAGGACAGGAAAGGAAGGTAAGTTATTTTCTTTTTGTTTTGAAT
This sequence comes from Zapus hudsonius, assembly GCA_004024765.1. NCBI lineage: Eukaryota > Metazoa > Chordata > Mammalia > Rodentia > Dipodidae > Zapus > Zapus hudsonius. The sequence goes on from PVHP010037078.1 coordinate 988, forward strand.
CTGAATATCTGGATGCATTGGATCCGTTTGCAGAGCATAAATCGGGCCAGATCACACGTTACAGGTTTTTGTGACTTTTTCTGAGGAAACAGAACAGAGGTGATGTGTTTACCCCCGTCTTTCCTGTGGCTCCGCTCTGACCTAGGGGCCAAGGATTGTAACAAGTTCTATCAAGGCCTTTGATGTTTCAGCAAGTGTGTGTGTGGTGCATGTGTGTGTATGTGTGGTGCATGTGTGTGTGTGTGTGTGTGTGTGTGTGTGTGTGTGTGGTGCATGTGGGGGTAGGGGTGCATGCATGTGTGGGGTGCATGTGTGTATGGGGTGCATGTGTTTGTGCGTGTATGTGTAAGTGTGTGGTGCATGTGTGTGTGTGTGGTGCATGTGTGTGTGGTGCACATGTGTGTGTGTGGTGTATGTGTGTGTATGTATGGTGAATGTGTGTGTGTGGTGCACGTGTGTGTGTGGTGCATGTGTATGTGTGTATGGTGAATGTGTGGTGCACATGCACATATATGCACATGTGTGTGGAAACGAGAGGTTGGCATTGGGTGTCTTCCTCAATAACTCTCCACTGTATTTTGGAAACAGGGTCTCACACAGAATCCAGAACTTACCAATTTGGCTTGCCTGCTTGGCCAGTGAGCCCAGGGATCCTCTGTCTCTGCCTCCCCACGGGGATTGCAGACACTCGCTGCCAAGCCTGGCATTTTCACAAGGTCGCTGGGAATCTGAACACAGGTCCTCTGGTTTGTACAGCAAGCACATTTCCTCTGAGCCAACTCCCCAGACCGTAGTTGCTGACTTTATGGTATTTATTTTATTACAGGAATTCTGATTACTAAGAACACTAGTGTAATTAGCATGATTCAACCTTTTCATGTGTATGCACTGTTCAAAACATCACATTGTACTTTTTCAATATGCATAATTAAGTTAATAAAAATTAAAAAATGAATAGTCAGAAGTCAAAACATTAACATGGTTTCTTTTTGTCTCTTCCCATACTCGTGTATGCATTCTATCAATGCATTCATCATAATTCCAGAATGAACATGAAACCTCAATGATAACAAGACTGATGAATGCAATTCAAGGTTCCTAATGTTCTTCTGATGTCACACTGAGTAGGTCTGGAAACTGTGAAAGTCACTTGGGAGGTGTTTTGTTATGGAGTGCCACCAAACTAGATTTAAAGCTTCTGGTGGTTTGTATTGATTGTCAACTGGGAAGGATCATGTAGCTGAGGTTAATTAAAGTAGGAAGATCCCCCTTAGCTGTTTAAAAAGGAGAGAAGGCCCTAAAGAGATGGCCCAGTGGTCAGGGCGCTTGCTAATACCCTCAACGACTGCTCAGTGTCCAGCCAACCATTGGTCAACGATACTCACGAGGTCCTGGCGAGATGGCTCAGTTGGTTAAAAACAAGAAGACCTGAGTTCAGATCTCCAGCACCCACATAAAGGAACCAAGTGGAGTAGTGCAGGCCTGTAATTCTAGTGCGGGGGAGGCAGAAACAGGATTCTCCCCTGGAATTGCTGGCTGGATAATTAAGCTGAATACATGAGATCTAGCTTCTGTGCTCCCAAAATAAGTTGGCGAGTGATTGAGGAAGACACTCAACGTCAACCACGGGCCTCCACATGCATGCACACACATGTAAGCATGAACATATGCACACACATACATAAACAGTGGTGTAAAACTATTCACAATAGGAATGGGATTGATCAAGTCTCACCATGCAGTCCAGCTGGCCTTGAACTTGCACTCCTCCCGCCTCAGCCTCTCAAGTGCTTGAATGGCAAGTATGCACCATTGCATCAGCTAAGAACAGCTCATGACAGGATTCTTATGAAGACAAAACAGATGACCTGTCTGCTACACAATGCTGGGACCTCTCATTTTCACTGTCATTCCCGCTTCCATCACCTACCCAATCATTCCAAAAACTCTGCATCCGAATTCACCATGAATAATTGAATGGTCCCTTAATGAATATTATTCAGCCAATAAATTCAGGTACAGGCTTAATATGGAACAAAGTGTCTCAGAGCAAATTGTTTCCATTGCCTGCATGCTGGTCAGGGATGTTGCCTGTTGAGACACAGTAAGAAAAATGAAATGTGAACCAAGCCAGGTGACAGTTATATTTCTTGCTGTGACTTAATGTCTGACAAAAAGCCAGTTAAGGCAGGCAGGGTTTATTTTGGCTCACAGTTTAGGTAGCGACTGTCATGGTGGCTGGTGGCCATGGTAGTGGGGGTGTGCAGTGAGGTGTCCTCAAATCAAAGCCAAACAGGAAGTGAAGAACAGGCAGGAAGTGGGGCCTCACCCCCTAAGTGATACACTTTCTACAGCAAGGTGCTGCAACCTCCCTAAATAGCTCCACCAGCTGGAGACCAAGGGTTCAAACACATAAGCATCTAGGGGACATTTCACATATAAGACACTATTTCTGAGTAAAGTATCTGTTGTAAGGATTGTTTGGGGATTTTGTTTTATGGTCCGGGATTTTTCTTCTTCTCTGGTTATTAAGTATTTAGGTGTCTCCTCAGACATAGAAATAAGTTCAGAAAGACAAGGGAAGCCGTGGGCAACATAAAAAAGTGAGCTCTGCCATTCCTTCTGTTATACTGAAGACTTGGAGGAAGGAACTGAAGCATTTACTATACAATATAAATATTTATGACAGAGAATAAGAGGACTGACTGTTAAGAGTCCTCATGTCCTTCACAGTTAGACTCCCACATTCATTTCTATGCTTAGGACTAACCAAAAGCAAGAAATAAAATAAAGAGCACTGCTGTTTGATGCAATAATTTTTACAGCCCAGATTTCCTGTAGACAGTTTATAATTATAATAATTACAAACAAACGTAACCACTACATAAAAGTCAAACAAAGGGGCTGGAGGGTTTGCTCAGTGGTTAAGGTGCTTGCCTGAATAACTTAATGACTGGGGTTCAATTCCCCAGTACCCACACAAAGCCAGATGCACAAAGTGGTGCATTGTGGGGAGCCGTTATCGAGCCTTAAACTGCATCAACATTTGTGTTGAAGGTCTCTGTTCTTCAGCCTATTAACCAATGCTAGTTTCTATCTCTCTCCTAAACTTTCTCCGCCTGCAGGCTTCCTCCTAGAGATCATGATCCTGGCTGTGGCCAGGTTACCTAGCAACCTGGTTATGCTAATTCCTAAGTAACCCCCCCCCCCGTGGAAAAAAATATTTAAAGTGCTGCCTGCTTGGAATAAAATGAGTTTGATCGGAATTTCTACTTGCTCCACTCTCTCATGTCTCTTGCCCCACCCATTCTCACCCCTTCTCTAGAGCCCTTGCTGTGACCCACCCATGGGCGGGTAAGGACAGTGCATGCACCTGGAGTTTGTTTTCAGCAGCTAGAGGCCCTGGTGTGTCCATATTCATTCATATTTTTTTCTCTCTCTCCCTCCTCTCTGTCTCTCTGTGCTTATAAATGAATAAATACATTAAAAATAAAAACACAACAAACATGCCAAAAGACTATATAAAATATACATTGGGAAAAAAGTCAAACAAAGTTTGCTGTGGAAGCAGAAAGACTTTTAACGTGAAGGTGACCTAGAACATGGAGGGATATTCATTATTACACTCCATGTTTAAAGATCTGGGTTCTGGTTGCGTCGCTGCTGTGATTCCATCGAAGCAGAGCGTGACTCCACACACGGCTCCATGCACCCCTAGCCAGGTCTTCCACTGATGAACAAAATGCCATAATCATCCCCTAAGGGACTGAAAGCCAGTCCCCACCCCAGGGCCCTCTCCCTGTGGGGGGCAGGAGCCTGCCCTGGTACCCAGGAGTAGGGCCATTTCTGCACTTGCTGCATGGAGGACCCATGGTGACCCTCCTCACCTGCTTCCTCCCAAACCCACAGCTGCCCTCCTCCCCAGCGCTTCCCTGATGGTGCTGTACACACACATATGAGCATGTCCACATACATGCACATGCATATGAGCATGTACATATACATGCAAAAACATAAACAAAAGTGTTAATGCTTTGTACCTTTAACAACTACTAAATCAACCAAGATGGTAGGAAAAAAAACGCTAAGTCTATATGATCACATGTATTGGCAACATAAACACAAGAGAATCAAGAAGGAGAAGAAGAAGGAGAATTAGGAGAAGGAGAAAAAGGAAGAGGAAGAAGAAGGAGGAGAAGAGGAGGAACAATAGGAGGAGGAGGAGGAAGAGGAGAAAGAGGAAGAGAAAAGGTAACCTAATGAACAATAATTACTCTGGGAGCACATTGGTGATGGGTTTATCATGAAAATAATAGGAATGACTTCTACATGACCTTGACCTTGACTGAAAGGTCTGTCTAGGCTAGTCACAGCTAAAGCACTGTGGCTCCTGTGTGTGTTTCAGCTGGGTTGAGGGAAGGAAGAAAGACAGGAGGAGAAAGGGCAAAGGAGCAGAGACCTTTCACTTCCTGGATTCAGGGTCCAGAATAAACTCCTGGCAGGTTGATTGATTCAGTCTCTGAGCCCTGCCTTCTGAATGGGCCTGGAGCCAAAGAGGGTCACCGGTCATGTCCATGACTATGGCTGTCTAGATTTTGCTCCCAAATGCCATGGAAAGAATCAGGGCTTTTAGGCTGGAGAGATGCTCACGGGGAAAGTTCTTGCCTGAGGAACTGACTTTGGATTGCATGACCTGTGCCTTTAATCCTGGTGCTGGGGATGCAGACACAGGGAGGGCCCCCAGGGCACACTAGCTGACAATTGTAGCTGATTTGGTGAGCTGCTGGCTCATCAAAGAGTCTCAAAGAATAAGGTGGAGAGCAACTCAATAGAACCCAACACTGACCTCTGTCCTACACATGAGTTCATGTGCGTGTACACACACACACACACACACACAAGCAAAAAAAGGGGTATCTGAGGAGATGGCTCAGTGGATAAAGCACTTGTCACTCAAACTGGAGTGCCTAAATTCAATCTCCAGACCCCACATAAAAAGCCTACAGCCATGATGAGCTTCGACAATCCCAGCACGCTGACGCTGAGAGATGAGAGTCAGAGACAGGAGGAGCTCCGGGAAGCTCATAGCACAGCAAGAGCAGCAGCAGAGCAAAAACCCATTGCAAGAAATCTTGCCTCAAGTGAGGCCAAAAGACAGAGGAATGACCCAAAGCTGTCCTCTAACCACACATGCGCGATGACACACACACATGCCCGCACTCACACACTGACACAAGCATGCACACAATGAACATACAAATAAATAATTAAATAAATATCTAAAAAAATTAAGGATCCAGGTTTTCCCCATCCAAGAGACCATGGCTGCCTGGAGAAATGGTTTATTCTTCCCAGCTGGGCAAAGGACACTCACCCTCTGCTGGAGCATCTCAGAGTAGCAAGCAAGAAAGTGCTTGTCACTGGTGTGAGCACATCCAAGGGACTTGGAAACGGTTGCCAAGTTTTGAATAATTTTGTAACAGATCAGAGTGTCCTGCCTCTCTTTGGGGTATGTTGTGGTCAGCTTTCTAGTTGCTGCGCAGAGAGAACCCAAGCAAAAGTGGCTTGTAGAGGAATGGGTTTATTTGGCTTACGGACTCGAGGGGAGACTCCATCCTGGCAGGGAAAACGATGGCATGAGCAGAGGGCTGGACATCACCTCCGCCACAGCACTGCAAACAGCGGCAGGAAGGTGTGCCAAACACTGGCAAGGGGAAGCTGGTTTATAACCCCATAATCCCGTCCCCAACAACACAGCTTCATCGAGGTTGTAAAACCCAAACTGCCATCAGCTGAGGATCGACCTATCAGAACACATTCAATTGTTTGTGGGGGACACCTGGATCAAACCATGACAGGGTACTAGAAAAGGAGTCACCCATGCACTTGACTTCATCTAAGGGCATGATTCTCGCTTTGGATAGGAGTTAAGCACTGTAAGAGCACTACTATTAAACACTATAAGCCACAGTTAATGTTAATAATCGGCGCTTGCTATAAGTACCCCCTTTAATTGTTTCATTTTTCTTTTAAGTGAGCTACGAGTTGGGGTCTGGGCTACGTGACTCTAATTTTCAGTTGTTAAGCCCTTCCCTGTTGCCTGGCTGACCTGGGCAAAATTATCAACTCAGAGCCAGCCAGACTGCTGTCTTGGAAGGGTGGGTGTTTTGAAACTCCATGGACGCCTCAAGAAAGCTACTCTACAACTACAGCTGCTTGCTACTGAATAGCAGCCAGGACTAGAGAACAGCTCATGGATGACTTTGTCATCAAAAGCCTCAGTGAACTCCAGCAGCCATTTTTCTTGTTCCAGAGGAAAAGCACATCTCCCATCATCTGGCAGAAAGCCTGGGATTGGTGGAATTTATTTGCACGAAGTCCTGTGCTGTGCTGTGATTGGTGCAGATATCTTTGCCACACACTCTCCCTGGCCTCATAAGCAGGTCGTTCAGCTCACTCTGTTTTTTCCAGAGATGAGGTCTCAGCCTAGCTCAGGCAGACCTGGAATTTACTGTGTAGTCCAGGCTGGCCTTGAACTCCTGGGTGCTGTGTGTGCAACCACAGAGAACCTCTGAGCTCACTTTCTGAGTCAGCTGGGAGACAGCCTTCTGTGCTGTGCCCTGGTGATGCAATATTTGGCCCAGTGAAGATTTCTGTCTGGTGTTTGTTTGTTTTTTAATCTTATTTGTTTTCAAGCAGAGAGAAAGATAGAAAGGGAGACATAGGGCGCACCAGGGCCTCTAGCTGCTGCAAACAAACTCCAGATGCATGTGTCACTTTTCATATCTGGCTTTACATTGGGAAATCAAACCCGGGTTGTCTGACTTTACAAGCAAGCATCTTAACCGCTGAGCCATCTCTCCAGCCCTCCTTGCCTGCTTTTGATCAGTTTGGGATCATAACAATCCCCTAGGTCAGCAGAGTGGGCTGAGCTGCTAACAGAGAAGAGACTGAAGGAGTGGCCTATGCACAGCAGAGGGTGTCCGTGTGGCAGACTCCGCAGGAGGAGTGGAGAAGAGAGCCCAGCTGGAATGTTCCGCGGAGGGGCTGGAGCAGGAATGAGGGGGAGAGGAAGTGTCAGAGGTGGAGAGAAGGTGAGAGAAGGTAGTCTGGGTGAGAGCTGAGGCTGAAGGAGAGCAGATGTCAAGAGGGAGGGAGACAGAGACGTGAGCAAAAGAAACCATTGGGTAAACAAAAGACGACGATGGAATTCTCAGATGCAGAATTCAAATATATATATATATATATACATATATATGTCTATATGTATACAAGAGAACAGAAAGGGAACGTTTGGGAGGAGGAGGAGGACCCGTGGGATGAGAAGAGAGAAAGACAGGTTAATGTGAGGGGCTAGTACGAGAGAAGGACAAAGATATACACATATCAGCCTGTCAAAATGAAGCTTCTTCTATATTTGAACTTGATTAAAATGAGCCTGTTTGAAAATGGGACTTTTAAAAAAATGTTGTATTTATTCATTTTCAAGCAGAGAGAAATAGAGAGAGAGAGAGAGAGAGAGAGAGAGAGAGAGAGAGAGAGAGAATATGCACCAGGGCCACCACCTTGTGGGTCTGGCTTATGTGGGTCCTGGGGAATTGAACCTGGGGCCTTAGGCACTGGAGGCAAGTGCCTTAACCGCTGAGCCATCTCTCCAGCCCGAAAATGGGACTTTAAGTGATCCCTGAAGACACATAACCTTTCAATTTGCTTAGAAGAAAATCAGATTAATAAGAAATCAAAACAAAATTTCCCAAATTAGGACTGGAGAGATGGCTCAATAATTAAGGAGTTTTCCAGCAAAGCCTAACAACCTGGGATTCCTCAGTACAAAGTGACACATGCATCTGGAGTTCATTTGCAGCAGCTGGAGGCCCTGGTGCACCCCTATTCTCATTCTCTCTCCTCTCTCTTCTTCTTCTCTCTCTCTCTCTATCTCTCTACCCTCTTTTTCTTTCTCTGTATGCAAATAAATAAATAAAAATATGTTTAAATGTCCTAAATTATCCAACTTGGTCTAATGTTTCAACTTGTGATGTTTGAGTATTTCTTATGAATACATCAGTCATTTACAGATGCTTCAAAAATAACCATTTCCCATACTACCAACCAGATGGAAAGAAAATTCCATGACTTAGGCCTATCTGCCTCAACAAATGAATAGTCAATAAAATTTTATGCAATACTGAAGGTTCCTATTAAATGAAAAGGTGGGTCCTCTCAACTGTGAAACTCTCTTAAGAATGTCTAAACTGGAATTGTGCAAGCCCAGGAATGTTCTGGATGAATTAAATAACACGGCGCTATGGTGAAGACTTGGAACTCTTTTTAGATCAAGCTGCAGAAGTGGGGCAAGCTGAAAAAGAGGTGACAGTCATAGGGAACCAGAAAGGGTAGTTGTTTGATTTGATTATCAAGACCAGAGAACAGGCCTTTAGCCGAAGGAGGAGCCTTTGATTTCTATGGGTGCTTTAAGAGGCCAAAAGACCAGAGTAAGGGAAAGAAAACCTACCATCTTTTGAATGGCAGGCTATCTATTTAAAAAGTAATAGAATAGCAAGTGTAGCTACATGCGAGTCTCTTTCAAAGGTACAAGTCAGGTGTGTGTGGGGGGGCTTGCCTGGAATCTCATCACTTGGGAGGTAGGGGCAGGAGGATCAGGAATTCAAGGTCACTGGCTACTTTACAAATTGAGGCCAGCCTGGGATACAGGAGACTCTGTCTCCAAACAAAACAAAAAGTTAAAAGTACACTCATATAAAAATATAAAAAATTGAAAATTGATGTTTTGCATTCAAAAGTCCAATATAAAAGTAGAAACATTTAAGGGACCAGGCTTTTGCATACTAAAATATTGAAACTAAAACACTGAAACGTCACCAAAAATTAGTTCAACATAGTACTACATAGGAACCTCACTAAAATTGATTTCTTAATTAGAATTATAAGATAGAAATCAAACTTCTGAATAAATCCTAATCAGGTAGGAAATAATGGTTTTGTTAATATATATATACATACATATACATATGTATATATATATGCATGTCTCTATATATACCTATATATGCATATGCATGTGTTGTATGGCAAATCCCTCGTGTACATATACATGCAAAAATATAAATAAAATTTTTAATGCTTTGTACCTTTAACAATTACTAAATCAACCAAGATGGTAGAAAAAAAAAACGCTGAAATTCTATATGATCACATGTATTGACAGCATAACCCCAAGAGAAACAAGAAGGAGAAGGAGAAAAAGGAAGAAGAGGAGGAAGAGGAGGAGAAGGTGGAGGAGGAGAAAAAGGAAAAAGAGGAGGAATCATTTAACAAGGAAAACCGTAAGCAACTATTACCAGCTTTATCAGAAGCAGCTGGGGCAGCTCTCGAGAGAAGGCGTGGGGTCATCACACTCCCACCTAGATGTGAGGTGCCCCTGTGTCCTTCTCTGTGTCAGGTCTGTTCACTGGGCACTCCCATGCCCCCTGGGACTGTTTTTACTGCTGTGACAACCAGAAAGCTGGGGCTGGGGCTGGGGGATGGACCCTGCCTCTGCTCACACAGTTTAGCAGCAGCAGAAGTAAGACATAAACCCAAACTCTCTTCCCTCGTGGCGCTGTTTAGCTCCCTTTAAGGCAGAGGACTATAGGCTAACACGAGGGATGTACCAGATCACACAAGGAGGACTCAGCTCTGTGGTTGCAGGGATTTCTGCAGAAGCATGAGGATCTGTGTTCAGATCCCCCAGCACCCACGTAAAATGCTGGATGCAGTGGTGAATGCCTATAATCCCAACCCTGAGGAGGTCGGGAAGCAGATCCCTGTGCTTGTTGGCCTTCTAGTCTGGCCCAATGGGTGAGCTCCAGGTTCAGCTAGGGACTCTGTCCCAAAAAGAACAAGGTGGTGATGGGCTGGGAAAATGGCTCAGCAGCCTAAGGCTCTTGCTTGCAAAGCCTGTTGGCTCAGGATTGATTCATTAATAACCAGCCTCATAAAGCCAGATGCACAAAGTGGTTTTTGTAGTGCGTTTGTAGGGGCAAGAGGTCCTGGTGTGCCCATTCTCTCCTCTCACTCTCCTTGCAAATAAATAAATAAAAACTTAAAAAAAAAAGAATAAGGTGGAGACACATCGAGTAAGATACCAGACCTCCACATGCATGCACACACACACGCATACACACACACACACACACACACACACACAGGCACACAGAGGAAACTTGCATCTGTTGAGGAGCCTCTAAACAGCTTCTGACAGAAATCCTTCTCATACACAATATCACATCATTTTCCTGCAAAGTGATCCTTGTTGCATTCATTTTAAGGAGAAAGCTGATGTCTTGGTAGGTCCAACATAAGGCGAACCATCAAATAAGTCTCAGATCAGACCTGGAAGCCCAGGACTGAGCCCAAGCAGGATGGAGCCAGATACATGAGCACACACACTTCCTCATTTAATCCCACAACCGCAGTTCAACCCTTCCTCTCACATTACAGATAATAAAATGGCAAACAGAGTAAGTGACTTCCTCCAAGGTCAGAGAGGTGGCAGAGAGTGGACAGCTGAGCAGCCTGCCTTCAGAACTGTCAGAAAGCAGAGCTAAGAGGCCCCAAGCCACTGGCCCTCTCAAATGTCCATCATGCAAACTCATTGAGGACTCTTGTGGAGAGGAACATGGCCACGTAGTTATTTAGTAATAAAGTCCTTCGACAGACACCAAGTTTAGTAACACGAAGCTTTCCAAACAATGTTCACCATGGCTTTCATTGCAAACCTTTATCTGAGACAAGGTCACTTATGACACTATTCAGCGGACCTCCAAACAAGTCAACAAAAGTATGCAGACGGAAGGAAGTTACTCTTAAGGTACATAACATGTACCAGTTACTAGATTGTTTTGGGAATTTCTATTTCCAGCGGGTGGTGTGGGAACTGTAAGGTCATTGAACTTGCCTTCCCAAAGCAAAACAGAAGAGAGCCAGAAAACAGTAGATAGCTAAAAAAATAAGGGTGCTTTCTGACACTTCCTATGGTCTCTGGTTAGCACACAGCATTATTGATATCAAATACTGTCCCAAGCTAACCAACCTGAGCCCTAAGGTGGGGCCCCTACAAGACATTCTCACCCTTCCCCAGCCACAGGCAGAGACTGACTCATCCTGACATCAGCATGGAATGTTGATGAAGCCAGCGCCCCCCAAAAGTCCTTCCTACTTCTCTCCTTCCATTCCCAGAAATCCCAGGTGCCCTTCAAGATCTCTGCCCCAAATTCCTGATGAGCTTCTAAGCTCTTACTTCTTAATGGCAGCCCTCTTTGCACCCCCCTCTCCATCCCCACTTCTTGCTCCTCTCCCTGGGGAACAACCTCTCCTCCTCTTCCCTTCCTCCTCCTCCTTCCCTCTTTCCTGATCCTCCTCTCCCCGCATCCCTCGCTCCCAAAGCCCTGGGGACTCACCAGGTGCAGTGCCAGCGGCAGCAGCAGCAGGAAGAGCCACAGGTACAGGTGACAGCTGTTGGTGAACTTGCTGTGCTGGGGGTCGTGGTACCAGCCCCCGGTGAGCGCAGCCCACACGCCCTGGAGGAGCAGCTGCAGCAGCGGGGACGCCATGCCTGCGGCGCCCGGCCTGGGTCACGCGTGTCCGGGGCTCAGCACCCGCGCGCCAGGGCTGCACCCCCGCCGCCGTCCCCGCCGCCCCCGCTCCAGAGGCTCCTCCGCGGACACCCGCGGGGCGCCACGCCGGAGCCGGCTGCTGCGCCCGGGCACCGGCGCGCCATGGCCAAGGGAGGAAGGATTTTCCCATCGTGCTCCGCGGCGGCGGCTCAAGGATGCTCTGGCGGCTCCGCCCAGACCCGCCCTCCCTCTCCCTATCTGGGGACCCCCTTGCCCTTCTCCCCGGTGCGCCCAAGAGGCGTGCTAGGTAGGAAAGCTCAGAATAGGACTTTCCTTTCGCTCTTTCGCTATTTTTTCCATCTGTATCAAAAGATTTACCCAATCTGCAGACCAAGCCTTGCAACACCTGTTAACCTCCTTGGGCCCTGTCTGCACAACTTTGGTCTTTGTCACCTGGCCTGGCTCCAAACCAGACCCCTGACCATCATTGCTCTTCCTACTGACCCCATTTTGGCCCAAACTGTTTTCATTTTTCCATCCCCAATGAACCAACTTGATACTTGGAGGTGAAAATGGCCTGCCTTCCTGGAATGATTTTAGGAGCCTCAATTAGCAGCGTGTATTGTATTTATTGCTCACACAGGGTCTGATTTTGGTTAGCTTGTAACGCATGTGACTGGCGGGCCTCAGTAACATGACAGTCCTCCTGCTTCAGACTCCCAAATAGTGGGTATTCAGAAATAAACCACCACATCCATCTTATCAGGACAGCAGCAGACCTGCTGATCGGAGTCCTTTATCCATGCACACACCTAATGGAGTCTTACAACCTTTTCCTAGACTTGTTGGTTTCCTAAGTCTCTGGAATTTCCTTCCTGCACTGCTCTCCCAGGAAGGGATGTTCATTTCTAGCTTCCCTGAGCTTCTTTACATCCTGCCCCCTACTGAGAGGCTGCCTTCATGTAAATATCCTCAGAGACCCACCCAAGATAATTAAAGGATCAAGTTGACAACAAAATCTAGCCACCACTGCCCTAAGGACCCTCACCACTAGGTGTGCCCTAAGGACCCTCACTGCAGGCTCACCACCAGGTGCACACTAAAGACCTTCACTGCAGGCTCACCATTAGGTGTGTGCATGGATAAAGGACTCCCATCAGCAGGTCTGCTGGTGTCCTGATAAGATGTCTTTGTTCATCTGCCCAGAGTCATCAAATATTTACTGAGTACCTTCTCTGTGCCAGGCAACTGCTGAAGACTGAAAAGGAAAATATAGATGAAGTACAGTCCCCACATGATGACATTCTCAAGATATAAAAGCACAGAGGGCTAAAGTCAGCAAAGTGCTCGCTCCAAGCATGAAGACCTGATTCTCAGCACCCAGCGAGGTACCATGGCAATGGTGTACTCACCGTTCCTTATGGAGCACTTTGTCAGCAGCTCTGAGAATGTAGCAGACATTTGGGGTACTCCCATCACGTATGTTAAGACCCCACAACTTAAGTTGTGGAAGGCATTTGGTCTCAGCAAGAAAAGTCACTTGAGGGGCTGGAGAGAGGTGCTTGCTTGTAAAGCTTGCTGAGCCCGGTTCGAGTCTCCAGTACCCAAAGCCAGACGTACAAAATGCCTCATGTATCTGGAGTTCATTTGCAGTGGCAAGAGGCCCTGGCATGCCCATGTCGCCCACACTCTCAGATAAATAATAAAAATATTTTTTTAAGTCACTTGATTGCTTTGGCTAGGGAGACAGCCCAGCAGTTAAAGATGCTTGCTTGCAAAACCTGTCAGCCCAGGTTCAATTCCTCAGTACCCACATAAAGCCAGAAGCACAAAGTTGAGGGTTGCTTTGACTATGCGTGGTCTTTTGTGTTCCCAGAGGAATTGTTGGATTGCTCTTCCTAACGAGAAAGTTGTTGGAATTTTGATGTCTGTTGATAATATACCACCGTTGGTAATATAGCTATTTTCACAATATTAATTCTGTTAGCATCCTAGGTGTAGAGTATAAACTCTTTGCTCAACATACTGTCCCCCAATGTTCTAACTCAAACAGGTTTGAAGTAGAAAACATAGTTTATCACAGCAGGGAGGAGGGAGAGGAAGAGAAGAGTGTGAAAGGGAACTGCAGAGAGGACATGATTTATTTGTGGCACTAGGGGGCAGCAGAAAGCAGCAAAGAGAGGTGCAAAGTTAAGCACACCCTTGGCCCTGCAAAGGGAGAAATGATTGCCAGTGAATTCCATGTTCCAGAAAGCTCCTGCTTGTCCACAGAGGTCTGTGTGCATGCGTGTGCTTGCATGGATGTGTTTGTGTTCATTTGTATGGGAGAGGCTCTGGGTTCAATTCTTCCACGAGAAAAAAAAAGAGATAAAAATCAAAATAATGGAATACCCAGGAAATAATCAAAACATCCTACATCAATTCTATTCAGATGTTGCAAGACAAAACAGGGACCTGAAGAAGCTGTACACATATGATTATGTCAGCACACACATCAGCTGCTCACCATGTCCTTCTTCTTGGAAAACATGTTGCCCACGGCCAGAACCTCTGGGTTAGGTGATGGACTAGGTTTTGGACCATGGATGGAAGGGTTGGAGTGTCAGGCCTGGCAAGATCAGCTTCTGACATTCTCTGGCCCTCAGCTGGCCAGGGAACATACAGCAGAGCTGTGGTGTGGTTCCAGAACAGGACAGCATCAGGGCTGGCCTCTGAACAAGAGAAGAAAATCTGTGGTCAGATGCACGTTAATACAGTTAAACCACCAAATTTCAGGGCATGTAAGTTTCTGCAGCATGTGCTATTGGAAATAACAGAAATTTCCTTAAACAATGTGCAAAATTCATAACCTAAGAGAACAGCACCAATTTCAGGTTGGAACCATGGAGCCCCAAGCTATGTGACAGAGGGGAGGGAGAGAGAGGGGGGAGAAGGAGTGGGGGGGAGGGCACACCAGGGCCTCCTGTTGCTGCAAAGGAACTCCAGATGCATATACCACTTTGTGCATCTGGCTTTATGTGGGTGCTGGGGAATTGAACACTGGCAGGCTTTGCAAACAAACACCCTTTTAACAGCCTAGGAATCTTCCTGACCCCATTCTTTTTTTTTAAGTCTTAAATATATATTTATTGTCCATAATGTGTTACATTATTCAGTGGGCAAACAATGAGTTGATATCCCCAATTCCCCAATGCCCCCCATCCCCATCCCCAATCAGCTGGATATCCTCCTCCGTGTACCATCTGGATCAGTCCTTGTGGCAGGGGACCCTGGATAGCCTAGTACTCAGCCCGGTCCTCCTGGCCCAAGTATGTTGTTACTGAAGGGTGCCATGCCTCTGGATCGTCTCCCCCACCACGGCTCTCACAATCTTTCCGCCCCCTCTTCCTCTCAGTTCCCTGAGTCATGGTGGATGAGTATTAAGGCTGCTTTAAGGTTGTGAGTTTAGGGGTCTTTGTGTCGAAGATCATTGGTTTCTGTCTCACTGGCTTATCCTGTGTAGATTGAATCTGACCCCATTCTTATAAATAGGTGAAAACACCAAGGACTGAAACAAAAGCTCAACTTCTCCAACGAAGTCTGTGGTGTGAGGCTGATGTTGGTTTCTCTAGTCTACTTCAAGGAAGTCAGAGCCTTGTTTCCTGGCCCCCCCCCATAGATTCCATAGATCCATATGCAGGAAAAGCATCATTTTCCTTGAGAATGTGCTGAAAGGACCCTGCCACCAAACCTGGGCAGAGTAGGCAAGTTACTGGGCAGTGGGCATGTGGTTCTAGACAAAGCAACTGATACAAACCCATTTCTCTGGTTAGTTACTGTGATTTGTAGGGGGTACCTTAAATTTCTCTCTCTCTCCCCTCCCCCATCTTAGTCTTCAGGGACCTTGGGTTAGTATTTGTAGTAGGTTGTGAAGAATTACTCATTATGTTGGAAAAGGGACCAGAAAATTGTAAATAAAAATATGACTGTGTTGATTGATAGGGCAGTTGTAAAAAAAAAATTAGTGAAAGCAGAAAGACAGCCTCCCTGTCTCAGGCACAAGGTCATGGGTTCTGTGGCTCTGTTTCAGAAAGGATTTAATCAGGGGTGGAAAAAACGACCTTGGCTGTGGGGAACCACTCAGCTCTTCCACTGTTGCACTATTCAATGAAGTGAGCCATTGTCCATTTTCCCGGCCCTGGCTGTAATCTGTAACTTCATGTCCCTGATAGGCAATGGTCCAACTTGGCCCTGGCATCCACATTAAAGTTATAGAAACTCTACAACTCTTTGTGATTGCCCGTCTCGGGCCGAGAGCCAGCTGAAACTCTGGGAGCCAACAGTCACCTCACACAGACAGTGACTCTTACCCAGAGGTGCCAATTCAGTTACTGCTGTACCAGCTCCACCACCGTTGCTGTCCATTGCACTCAGCACCCAAGGGCACGGAAAAGGACTCAAGGGCAGAGACAAGAGAGAGGGCTGATTGACACTCACAGGCACTGGGAAAAACTAGATGTCACCCTCCTCTCGTTGTCTTTCTCCAGCTCAGCGTTTGACCAAATACCTTCTTTTTAATCATCTTTTGCTCGTCTCTCCTCTCTGCATGGGGTTACTGCCACCCTTTGTAATATGTCCACTGCCCCCTGTTTACTCTGCCACCCTCAATCATACCCAAGCCATCTTTTCTTGCCATATTTTTGTTTGTTTGGTTGGTTGGTTGGTTTTCTTTTCTGAGGTAGGGTCTTGTTCTAGCCCAGGCTGCTGAGCTGGAATTCACTCTGTACTCTCAGGCTGGCCTCAAACTCACGGCTATCCTCCTGCCTCGGTCTCCCCAGTGCTGGGATTAAAGGCGTGCGCCACAACTCTAGGCCTATTGTCATCTTTTCTCTATTTATACAACAGTTATCAAATTTTAAGCGGGGGATGAGATGGTCTCTGTGTGTAATCCCAGCTCCCGGGAGGAAGAGACAAGAGGGCCAGGACTTTTTTAAAAAATATTTT